>AXZM01000844.1:0-38159 GCA_000743315.1 Lignosus rhinocerotis TM02
GATATGATTTATTTTAATTATTTGAACGATCTTAAAAATGTTGAATATAAATCTTTCCCCTAAATCATCTTACATCATCATCTGCGATGGCCCATCATCATCTCCATCGTAGATGATAATGCCAACATCATCGTAGATGTTAGTTGAGAGATGGGAGGATGATTGTAATTATTATTTCAACAAATAAAATATTAAAGTAATTTATATTGCTAAATATTATAAGGTATATTCACAATACTTAATAATTTCAATACCATAAATATAATATGTTGACGATATTAAAGAGTAACAATTAGATCCTTTATATCTTACATCTTTCGAACTAGATAAGCTCATAATTAAATAAAATTCTATATATTATAGATTCAATTTATTAATATCAATTTTGTAATAGTTATTTTGATCAATTATTAATTGTAAATTAAAGTTTTTCATATTAAGTAAATTAAAATAGTATTAAAAAGGATTTTCTAAGAAAAATTTAAATATGGGGGGATATAATTTTAGTATATAATAATAAAATGAATTACGATTAAAATAATTATAAAATAAACTAATATTTACATATATAATAACAATTAATGAGAATATAATAAATATAAAATTTATAAACAAGTAGCCCCGTTCCATCATCATACCATCGCTCATACCATCGCTCATCTTACAATCATCTTATCATCTTAAATCTGTCAACTACGTTGTAGATGGAGATGGAGATGGAGATGATGGGATGGGGATGTTAGATGATATGTAGCATGGGCATTGTTGATGATTGACGAGGGCGATACCCATATGAATTTATTTCTGTTGCTTTTTAAAATATCTAAAGCTTGTTGTAATAAATTATTACTTTCAGTAATATGACTAGTAACATCTTCATCATTATTATTATACTCTAATAATAATTGATCATTACTTAAAGTATTACTATTATTAATTTTCTTCCATTTTATTACTAATTCTTTGTGTTCTTAATTCTAATGTAGAATTAATTGAATCTAAAAATAGTGATATGAGAAGTAAAAACATTACTTCTAGATTTTTTTTAAGGGGGTAGATAATAATAGTAAAGTAGCTAAATAAATGATGAATAATCTTAATTCATTTAATATTGAAGTATCTAACAGTATCGGTGAAAATACTAAAAAAACTAAAGATAATAAACCTAAAGTAATATATAACGAATATGTAGTTATAACTCCAGTATCTAATTTACTAATATTCAATCCAGTATTATTTAAAGTATTACTTAGTCCATAAGGTCCTATAAATTCAATAACTCCTCTATCTAATACTTTACTTACAAAGTAACCTAATTGTAAACCTCTACCTATTAAGTAATGATTATATATTACATCAAATAAATATTTACCATTTAAGAAAGTATATATTTTTCTAGTTATATTACTTTCCATAAAGAATAAATGAGGTGTAAAGTGATATAAATATACAGCTAAAACAGCTCCTAATAAAGATAAAATACTAGGTAATAATTTAACTAGTCTATCCATAGAAAATTCTGCTTCCACCATAGTAATATGATCAGGATGAATAAATATAGAATTTCCAAAGAAATCAGTACCTATACCTACAAATAAGTCAGAGAAAATATAACCAAAGAATATACTAAATAAAGCTAAAATAAATAATGGAATTATTACAGCTACACTAGCTTCATGTGAATGTAAATAAGATGTTTTAGGTCCATTAGGTTTTGTTAAGAAAACTAATGAAATCAATCTAAATGAATAGAAAGCAGTTAAACCTGCTGTTAAACTACCTAATATAAAGGCATATGTACCTTCAAAACTATATTGAGCAAAAGCTAATTCAATAATTAAATCTTTACTATAGAATCCTGTTAACCAAGGTGTAGCTAATAAAGATAAAGTACCAACTAACATAGCAGTATAAGTAAATGGTAAGAAGTTGATTAAACCTCCTAATCTTCTAACATCTTGTTGATCTGAGAAACTATGTATTACAGCACCAGCACCTAAAAATAATAATGCTTTAAAGAATGCATGATTTACTACATGCATTAAAGCAACATTGTATTGTGATAATCCTACGGCCATTACCATATAACCTAATTGACTTATAGTACTGAAAGCAATGATTCTTTTTAAATCATTTTGCACTAAACCACAGGTAGCTGCAAAGAAAGCTGTTGACGCTCCTACTAAAGTAATGATTAATAAAGAGGTAGAACTATATTCTAATATTGGTGAACTTCTAACTAATAAATATAATCCAGCAGTAACTAGTGTAGCAGCATGAATTAATGCTGAAACTGGAGTAGGACCTTCCATACTTCCTGGTAACCAACTATGTAATGGAATTTGAGCAGATTTAGCCATAGCTCCACTTAATAATAAGATACCAATAATATCAATAGCTGTACTATTCATAAATGGTGCTATACTAAATAATGTAGAATAATTTAAAGATCCTAATAAAGCTACTAATGCAAAGAATCCTATACTTAATCCCATATCACCTACTCTATTCATAGTAATTGCTAATATAGCGGCTTTATTTGCTTGTATTCTTGTAAACCAGAAGTTAATTAATAAATAAGAAACTACTCCGATTCCTTCCCATCCCACAAACATTACAAAATAATTAGCACCAGAAACTAATACTAACATAAAGAATGTGAATAAAGATAAATAAGAAAAGAATCTTTGGTTGTGCATGGTCATCAAATTTATCATGCAATTAAATATATAGTATTATTTTCTACCTGTATTCATTCCACTCTTAATCTCCCGAATTAAATTTAATCCTTCAACGGTGAGATGCTTCATTAATTCGGCGATTACACACCAATCATTAAAGTCTAATAGTTTTACCCCCCATCTCCATCTACAACGTAGTTGACAGATGATAAGATTTAAGATGATAATATAGGGTTTTTTTCAAAAAAAGGAATGATTATATTAGTAATATCCGAAAATTTAACAACTGTTAAAACAACGGCATTATTATCAGGATATTTATATAAATTACCACCTCCCATCTCCATCTCCATCGTAGATGTTAGATGACAGATGACAGATGATAATATAAAACTAATAATTCCAATAATTTCATATCTCTAATATGTTGATTTACTCTAAATCTTAATTGTACTCGAGATCCTATTTTATTAGATTTTTGCTCAGTAATTCTGACATCAAAATTACCCTCACCACTTACAAAACCAGCAACCCAATTACTATCAGATATACTTTCAGTTTTAATAATAGGTCTTTCTACCGGGGTAAAATTTAAAAATTCAGATTTAAGGAATTCTGATAAACCTAAATTCAATGATGCCTTAATATTAACTATTTTATTTAATCCTTCATTTGAAAGATGATATTTATTCTTCATTAATATTATTACTTATTTAAATAAAATAAAATCTGCTGCTTTTTGAGTATGTAAAGGATAATTTTCAAGATGAACAATTAATTTTGTTAAATCTAGAATAGAATCAAATGAATAATTTACTTTTTTTAAAGGTTGGCTTATATGTATTGAACCTATACCTCCGAAAAAATCTTTAACTTTTGTTATTAATAAAATATCCCGTAAGTGCATTCCTAATTGAAATTTTGTTTGAACTCGCCAACCTAACTTACGAGATTTATTTTTATCTATTATGACAGAAAAAGAACCTTCTGCATCAATAAGACCAGTAATAAACCAAGGGTTAATAGGAATTGAAGAGTTAAGTGTTGAAAATTTTTTAATATTTAATTGTTTAGATGGGATTTTGACTTGATACTTTCTTTCGAAAGCCATTAGAGTATACCTTAAGATCGAATTACTTAATAAATAATTGGTCCAACTACCGTCTACTCGTTGCTCTTTTACAGAATTCATTAAAAATTCTGACTTAGATCCGCGATAACCCATTTCGTTTTCACTCATCTCCTGACTTCTTACCATACCCAGGTAATTATTCTGGCCACTTATATACTTTCGTATATAGCTTGGTATCAGGAGCTTTAGGGTGTCCCCGGAGTTTGATAGTTTTCCCCGCTTAAGTGTTTTCCCAAAACACAATACAGGATCTTCTGCCATATAATTAGTTGAAAAAATATGAATTAAAGATGAAATATATAGTACAGGAATAAACATAGAAACAGTTAACTGATCAAATAAGAATGTCCATTTAATACTTAATATTTCAGAATCCATCCAAGTACTTAAATTAATTAATACTGGAGAAGCACATAAACCTACTTCATAAAAGGCGAAAGTGGCTAAAATTGAAGATATTATTAAGCATGTACATGTTATCAAGTGAGCACCTGTAACACCTATTTTTCTACCTAATAAACCTGATACAAAACTTCCTAATAAAGGAAAAATTAATATTGATAAATACATTATGTTCTTAAAGAGATATTTCCTCTTCGTGTTTCCCCTTCTCCATAGAAATTTTTGTTATATTGTTTCGTCTCTTAGAGACGACAATTATTTCCTTAGGAAGGCTGGGTATACCCATAATATTTCTATTATGCCTGACTATATCTTAAGCAAAAAAAAAAATGTTTTCTACCAACCTACGTTTAGTCGATGAACAGCACACCTTACTAATATTTGGTTAATATTTAAATTTTAACTTTTTTAAGTACTGTCTTCGCTCAGAAGAAATAAGAGTTTTTTTATTCCTTGTCTAGCGAATACTTAAGAAAGAGACCGACAATAAAAAGGTGCTTGGCTGCAGATTATCTATTTCATTTCTTCATACAAATCGTTTTTACCGTACAACGAGTCATTACCTGTTCCATTAATTACATTACTGTATTAATTTGGTAGATTTGTTTTTAAGATTTTCCCGCAATTTGAAGGTTTTGCCTTACTAAAAATGTTCAGCTTATATTAAAATTAACGCTTACACCAAAAATAAGACTAGGCGAAGGTTCTCTTTACCTTTTTAGATCTAGTTACTCCTTGCCCGACCTATAACTCTTACTATTTAATAGACTTATCTATATTACTCTTTAATTCTAAAATTTGTTCTAAGCCTTTTCTATTTGGATTTAAATGTTCTTTACTCTTAATAATACATGCTGCATTCTTAAAATTTATATAATTAAAATGCTTTGATCCAAGTACAGGATGTTTTTCAAAATAAGGAATTATATGTTCAAGAATATTATCTATTTTTGTAACAATAAACTCACAAAGCGGACGGTTTTGATATTTAACTACATAACCACAACTGTCAACGTAGTTGGGAAGAAAGTTATAAAATTTTTTAATAATAAGTAATCTCTTGAGTGTTGGCTTATTGAAAAACGTAGCGATACTGCCAAACCACTTTTAGTTTTAGATTTTTGAAGACTAATAAAAAAATTAGATTCTCCTGTAGCAAAACCTGCTAACCATGTAGGTTCAATCTTACCATTAAAAATATTAAGATATCTATTTAATGGAACAGTATTAGGAAAAGCTTTTTTTAAGACAAGATTTAAACCTAAATTGAGAGATGCCTTAATATTAATAATTTTTTGTATGCCTTCATAAGTTAAATGTTCTTTATTTAACATAAGTAAGACAATTTGTTTAAACAATATATAATCGGAATACTTTTGAGTTATTAAAGGATAACTATCAAAATGAGGGATTATGGCGTTAACTATGTCTTTAGTATTAGTAACTCTAAACTCTACTGTTGAAGTGTTATTAGGCTTAGAAACATAGCCTATCCCCAAAAAAAAAGTCTTGAGTTGCTTGAATTAAAGCTCTATCCCTTTCATGCATTTTTATTTGAATTCTAGCTTGAACATTCCATCCTGTTTTATATCTAGAATTATTTAATACGGTGGCTACAAAGGAACCTTCAGCGTCAAATAACCCAGTTATAAATAAAGGATCAATTATATTTTTCTTAGAAATATAAGTAGAATATTTTCTAGACATCTGAGCAATAGAAGTTTTTACTGTTCTTATTTTAAGGCTTACGCTGCTATTAATTAAAGGAGAATAAGACAAAAAGTAATTTAAAAGTTTATTAAGTAAGAGTACGGTATAAATAGAAGAGTTAAATCTATAAAAAGCGACTAAAATACTTAAACCTATAACTGATTCTGCACCAGCAATAGAAATAATAAAGATACTAAAGTTTTGTCCAATAGCATCGTCAAAACTAAATGAACTTATTAAAACTAATAAGGTTACAGATAATAGCATTATTTCGATCGCTATAATCATTAAAATAATGTTTTTTCGATTTAAAATAAATCCTAAAACACCAATTAAAAATAAAAATAATGATAAATTCATAGGTACAAATATTTTGCTAATCCTTTGGGTACCTGTAATATGATAAGAAAATGAAAACTATTTTCATTTTATAAATTATATATAAGACCCTCCATCTACATCACCATCGATCATCTTACAATCATCTTCGATTTAAGATGATGATGGGATGTTAGATGATGTAGAGTTTATATATAACTTAGCTATATTTTTATTTAATTAATTAAATAAATTTATATTAAAAATAATTTAAGGATATACATTTTAGTTTATAAATCATTAAATTATAAATTTTAATATTAAGCGTGTTACATATCATCTAACATCTACATAAACTACCCATATCTCAACTAACATCTACGATGATGTTGGCATCATCAACTTAGATGTAAGATGATGAGGAACTATTATTTGACACCAGTTTAATAGAACCTGTCCCTATTTCTAAAATAAATCCTATAGTTAATACAATGAAAAATATTAATACTACTGAAAACCCAAATACACTTACATTATATAGAGTAACCGCAATAGGAAATAGTAGTAATATTTCTAAATCAAATACTAGAAATAATAAGGCAACTTTAAAGAAATTAATATAGAAAACATTTCTAGTTTGTCCATAAATAGGTGAAAATCCACATTCATAGGCAGAAACTTTAGATTCATAAGCGTTTTTAGGAGCTAAAAAAAAATTTAAAATTAATAAAATTCCTGATAAAATAGGAACAAAAATAAATAACATTAAAATATTATTCATATTAATAATAAAATAAAGATAATGCTAGTAATTGTGTACTATTTAATAATATCGAAGGTTTAAGAATAAAAAATAAAATAAATAAACAACATCTACGAAATGCCAGTATAAAATACTTGCTTCATACCCAATATGATGAGTATTTGTTAAATGATAATTTATTATTCTAAAGAATCCTACTCCTATAAATATTGTTCCTATGATTACGTGTAACCCATGTAATCCAGTTGAAGCATAGAATGTTGTACCAAATACTGAATCTGTAATAGTGAAACCGGCATTAAAATATTCTACATATTGTAAAGCAGTGAAAATAATAGCTAAAATAATTGTTAATAAACCTCCTATTATAGCTTTTTTTCTATCTCCTTTTATTAAAGCATGGTGTCCGTATGTAATAGTTGATCCACTACTTAATAATAAGAAAGTATTTAATAATGGTATTCCAAAAGCAGATAATGCTTCTATTCCTTGTGGTGGCCATACTCCCCCTATTTCTATACTTGGACTTAAACTAGAATGGAAAAATGCCCAGAATACGGAGAAGAATGCAAATACTTCACTTACAATAAATAAGATTACTCCTATAGTTAATCCTTTTTGTACTTGAGTAGTGTGGTCTCCTAAATAAGTAGCTTCTAGAATGATATCTCTAAACCATAATAACATACCTAATCCTGTAGAAGTTAAACCTAATAAAAAGGTAAAACTACCGTATCCGTGCATTGATAATACTGCACCTAGTGTTAAACTTAATAATGAAAAACTTACTAATATAGGCCAAGGAGAAATAGTAACTAAATGAAAAGGGAAATTTTGAAATAAATTTCTATTTATGTTTATTAGCATATTTGATTGATTGATTATTTAATTATTATTCCCATCGCAGAGAATATAATTAAATAAAAATAAATTGTCTTTTAGTATAATTTTGGTTTTAATAAAATAAATAATAGTTTTTATAAAAAAACTCTATAGTTAAAATATTGAATATTTTATTTTTCCAATCATCGCCCCATGCCATATCTCAACTAACATCTACGATGATGTTGGCATCTCCTCATCTTAAATCTGTCAACTACGTTGTAGATGGAGATGGGTAGTTTTATCATCTACGATGGCATGATAAGATTTATCATCTTAAATCTGTCATCTTCGATGGAGATGGAGATGGCATGATGATAAGATGATGAATAATATAGTTGCTTGATTTAGTAAGGATTTCTCAATACTAGTTCTTTTAAGTTCCCATATCATCTACCTCATCTCCATCTACAACATAAACATATCGTCTCCATCCCCATCGCTACATATCATCTTCTCCATCATCTTAAATCTCCCATGCCATCTCCATATCATCTGTCATCCCCATCTCCATCTTCGATGGGGATGGAGATGGAGATGATGATACCCGTGATATGGAGCAGATGGGATGATAGATGAGTGGATGTTTACTTACAATCTATATTAAAATAATGAACACAAATAAACAGATTGCAAATTTCTACTTTAATTTATTTCCTCAAACATTTCAATTGATTTATTAATAATTAAAAATTAATAGATAGCATAATAATTTTATACCACGATATCTTATAATTTAAAATAGTAAATAAATTAAAAAAATATAGATAAAAGTACTTTAATGTAAAAAATATAAGGAAAGATAGATATAAGGGGGGGGTTATTATTTTAAATACCTAAACTAGATGATATTAATTATTATTTAGATTTTTTTTTAAGTTTTCTTTATTTTTAGAATATTCCATAAAATCTTTTTTTTCTTGTGGTGTTAAAGTATCCCATTCTTTTTTGTAGCCTGGTACTTCCTTATCTGCAGTACTATTTTGTATAGCCTTATTTAAATTTTCATGATGTTCAAGAGACATAGGTTCTCCAAAAACATCGTTAAATCTTTTAGCTATGAAAGGGACAAATATTTTTTGTCTACCGCTTGATTCTAATATCGTGTCGTATGTTACTGCAGCAGCCAGCATTCCTGTACCGGCTGCAAAACCTTGACAACCGAATTTTGCACAAGCTAATACTCTAGCTAAATGGCTTGCAAAAGGATTTAAAGGAGAATTTCTTACTTCAAATAATTCAGGTTTAAATACTAAAATGTAACACCCGTAAAAAAATTTAAATAAAAAAATAACACTTATTAGAGTAGAATGTATCGCAGCCACAAAAAGTATAATAGTCTGTAATTCTTTTATTAACAGAGCGTATTTACCTGTTAATACTAATACAATACTAGTACCCCCTATTACTCGGAAGATTCTCATTAGATTTGAATTGTAAATAATTTCTACTTTAGGTGGTAGAAATGAAATACTATAAGCTTTTACTATAGCTAACTTTAAATCTATAACCCTTATATTTTTTAAGAAATACATATTTGATTGATTAATTATTTAATTATTATTCCCATCGCAGAGAATATAATTAAATAAGAATAAATTGTCTTTTAGTATAATTTTGAATTTAATAAAATAAATAATAGTTTTTATAAAAAAACTCTATAGTTAAAATATTGAATATTTTATTTTTCCAATCATCGCCCCATGCCATATCTCAACTAACATCTACGATGATGTTGGCAACTCCTCATCTTAAATCTGTCAACTACGTTGTAGATGGAGATGGGTAGTTTTATCATCTACGATGGCATGATAAGATTTATCATCTTAAATCTGTCATCTTCGATGGAGATGGAGATGGCATGATGATAAGATGATGAATAATATAGTTGCTTGATTTAGTAAGGATTTCTCAATACTAGTTCTTTTAAGTTCCCATAACATCTACCTCATCATCATATATCATCCTCTCATCATCATGCCATCTCCATCTCCATCGAAGATGACAGATGATAAATCTCCCATCTTCGATGGAGATGATGAGGTAGATGACGATGGGTGATGATGATCAACGTAGTTGATGATGTAATATTTAATATGGAACGGATGGCATGATAGGGGGGATTTAAATTGTAAATAATAAAAATATATTTAATGATAACATGGATAATAATACTATTACTATTCCTGTTATATTCCAAATTAAAAAATATTTTTGATAAATAGATCTATAGTATAAGAATTTATATAATCTAGGATATTTTTCCATTAAATTAAAATATTTTATTAATCTTTCAGAAAATAAAATTAAAAATATTGAAGTACACATTGAAATTAATAATACTGTACCAAATAAATTAAATAAAATTAATTGTTGTTCAAAACTCAAATTTGATAAGAAATCAAAGTAATTACTATAAAAATCTTTAATAGAATCTAATATAGAATTATCATCTAAAAACTTATCTTTTTTATTACTGAATAAATCATTTAATTTATCAGTAAATGATTTATTTTTATTTTCGGTTAAAGTATTTATTTTTATTTTCAAATCAGTTACATTCTGACCAATTTCATCTACGCTTTTTTGTAGTTTATCTATATTTTCTTGATTTATAGCATTGGCTTTTTCTGTTCTTCTTCTATTTCTTGCTGATATAGCGAGATATGTGCCTAATGATCCAAATCCAAACCATGTTAAACCCGTAGAAATTTTAGTAAATTTAAAATTAAAAGTAAAAAAAATATGTAACATCTTTAAAATTATTAAAAAATACTGAGTATTCCTTAATCACTTAATTATATTCTCTTCTTATTAGCTCGTTATAAATAAAATTTATTAAACTAAAAACTATTTATATTATATAATTATTATTAATATGAAATAATAATAATAACTCTCTTTTAATAATATTTATCTTTATACCTATATATTTTTTTAGTAATAATATATATGTATAAATAAGAAAAAAAGAGAAGAAAAAACTGCTCCTTCGCTCATACCCCAATGCCATCTACATCAACATATCATCTTCTCCATCTCCATCTACAACGTAGTTGACAGATGATAAGATTTAAGATGATAATATAGGGTTTTTTTCAAAAAAAGGAATGATTATATTAGTAATATCCGAAAATTTAACAACTGTTAAAACAACGGCATTATTATCAGGATATTTATATAAATTACCACCTCCCATCTCCATCTCCATCGTAGATGTTAGATGACAGATGACAGATGATAATATAAAACTAATAATTCCAATAATTTCATATCTCTAATATGTTGATTTACTCTAAATCTTAATTGTACTCGAGATCCTATTTTATTAGATTTTTGCTCAGTAATTCTGACATCAAAATTACCCTCACCACTTACAAAACCAGCAACCCAATTACTATCAGATATACTTTCAGTTTTAATAATAGGTCTTTCTACCGGGGTAAAATTTAAAAATTCAGATTTAAGGAATTATAATATGAAGATATTATTTAAGAATATATAAACGAGCCCTTCCAGATTCGAACTGGGACCACCCTAATCGACAATTAGGTACTCTACCTATTAAGCTAAGGGCCCTTAATTTAATTTAAAAGAGTATTAAATATTTTTATTAAAATATTATTATAAGAGCGTAGTATTAATTGGTTAGTATGACGATCTCCAAAATCATCGGTAGGTGTTCAAATCACCTCGCTCTTGTACATTTAAATAACGTATCCCTTTAAACATCAACCGCTCCATCTCCATCTTATCATGCCATCTCCATCTCCATCGAAGATGACAGATTTAAGATGATAAAACTACCCATCTCCATCTACAACGTAGTTGACAGATTTAAGATGATACATCATCATGCTCGATGGCTTGATTATGATAATAAATTTTTATATATATATAAATATTAATAAATTATACGAGTAATCAGATTCGAACTGATGATAACTACTTGGAAGGTAGAAGTTATACCAACTTAACTATACTCGTTTAATCATCAACAACAACATGCCATCGATCATACCTTAATCATCTCCATCATCATGCCATCTCCATCTCCATCGAAGATGACAGATTTAAGATGAGGAGATGGTAGATGATCAATGTTAGAGTTGTTGATATTAGCGATGGCAGATTCTTTTATTATATAAAAATATTAATTATCATCTTTAAATAATTTAAATTAATATATATATAAATGTGTAAAAAAAAATTAATTTAAATTTTATAATATTCTATAATAGTTATCCCCATCATCATCTAATCATTCCATCTCGATCTACAACGTAGTTGACAGATGAGGAGATGGAGATGGCATGTTGATGTATCATCTGTCATCTTCGATGGAGATGGGAGATGGGAGATGATGAAGTTAGATGTTTATGGGGGATGATATCTTATGGGGATGAGATGTACGAATGTATGTTACATCTCTCAACTAACATCTACGATGATGTTGGCATCATCAACTTAGATGTAAGATGATGAGGAACTATTATTTGACACCAGTTTAATAGAACCTGTCCCTATTTCTAAAATAAATCCTATAGTTAATACAATGAAAAATATTAATACTACTGAAAACCCAAATACACTTACATTATATAGAGTAACCGCAATAGGAAATAGTAGTAATATTTCTAAATCAAATACTAGAAATAATAAGGCAACTTTAAAGAAATTAATATAGAAAACATTTCTAGTTTGTCCATAAATAGGTGAAAATCCACATTCATAGGCAGAAACTTTAGATTCATAAGCGTTTTTAGGAGCTAAAAAAAAATTTAAAATTAATAAAATTCCTGATAAAATAGGAACAAAAATAAATAACATTAAAATATTATTCATATTAATAATAAAATAAAGATAATGCTAGTAATTGTGTACTATTTAATAATATCGAAGGTTTAAGAATAAAAAATAAAATAAATAAAGTTAACGTTGAAATCATAAAACTATGAAGTGAACTTAAAGATAAATTATCTTTAGTATTTTCAATGATTTCTTTATTTTCAGTATGTAAAACTTTAATAATTTTTAAATAATAAGAAGCACTAATTACACTGACTAATATTGCTATTATTCCCATAAAATAATATTCACTTTGCATTGCTGAATATAAAACAAATTGTTTTGAAAAGAATCCTAGTAAAGGAGGTACTCCAGCCATACTAAATAAACAAATAGTTAAACTTATACTTAATAATGGATTATTAAAAAATAAACCTTTAAGTTCTGTAATATATTTAATATCTCCCCGACCTGAGGACATGAATGTTTCTAATATTGATTGACTATTATTTTTTAAAATATAACCTAAAGCTATTAATATTAAAAAAGTATTTAAATTAGTAATAGAATATTGTATAATATAAAATAAGAATGAATCTATAGCTTGTTCAGTATTTATAGCTAAAGATAATAAAATGAAACCTATATGAGAAATAGTACTATAAGCTAATAATCTTTTTATTCTAGATTGAGCTAAACCTACTATTGTTCCTATTAATAAAGATAATAATGAACTTATTAATAATAAATTTTTTAAGGAGAAAGAAAAGATTGTTAATAAACTATTACCTATTTGACTTTGGATTTCTAATAAGAATATTAATATTGATATTTTTGGCATTATTGTTAACCATATTGTTACTATTGTAGGACTATCATCATATACATCTGGGGACCAATTATGTAATGGTGCTGCTGACACTTTAAATAAATATCCTACTATTATGAAGACTAGACCTAAACTTAATCCTTGTAAAATTTGAGTATTTTCACTTACACTAATTAAATTATAGATACTTTCTAAATTAGTTAAACCTGAATAGGTATATACTAAACCACTTCCTAATAATATTATACAAGAAGATAAACTACCTAATAAAAAATATTTTAATCCTGCAGAAGTTGCTGATTCTGAATCTCTATACAATGTACTTAAGATATACACTCCAAAGGATTGTAATTCTATACTTAAATACATTGATATTAAATCAGCGGAAGATATTAATAATGATGCTCCGAAAGTACTAAATAACACTATTAAAGAATATTCTCGAGCATACGGGATTTTATCTGTTAATATATTATTTTGCGTTCCTGACGTTGTAGAGATGTATTTTGAGGGCCAGGATATTAATATTAAACTACCTATTAATAATATAAAGACATCTAATAATTGAGAAATGGTTGTTACTTGGAATAATCCACTATATACACCTATACCTGATCCAATTGACTGAATATAGAAAGCATTTAAAGCTAATGCTCCGGCATAAATAAGTATTATAGAAGATATTCTTACATATAAGATCGATCTTATATTTTGATTTATTGAAGGAAGGGCTATTGCCACTATTAAAATTAAGATACTTAAAAAGATCATTGCTCCTTGTTTATTCTATTAATTTGGTAATTATAATTGCCTGTTATATCCTCTTCTCCATACAAATATTACCTATTTTAAAAAATAGTGTGCAGAGGTATAAAGGCATAGATAGAATAAATAAGTAAACGGAATAGAGAGGAGTCGAACCTCCAAGGGTTTTACCCGAACAATTAGCAATCGTTTTAACTTACCTATGAATACTATTCCTATATTTTATATAACTTAATCTGCCATCCCCCATGCCAACTACGTTGATAATCGCTCATCTTACAATCATCTTATCATGCCATCTCTCAACTAACATCTACGATGATGTTGGCATGATCGATGGCAGACGGGGTAGATGATGATGCAGATGAGAGATGACTGAGGGGAATGGCAGTAGAGGGAGTAATTACTATATCTCCTTGCCCTCACCATCTAGTTCAATCTTCTATTATCATCAACCCATCTACATCATCATGGGCAACATTGCCCATGATGATGGTAAGATGGGGCAGATTACGATGCCAATGGCTATGGTACTAGATAATTTGGCGGAGGATAGGCTAATTTATAACATTAGTATTATATCTATAAAAATATGTCGGATGGTAATTAAGATTTATTATTTAATTTAACAATAAATATTCTAATTACTTGTTGTAATGTAAATAAAGGTAAAAAATATTTAGATAATATATAAATTAAAACAAATAAAACTATAAATGAAAAGTATAATTGATTTAAAAAGTAAAAAGGAATTAATTGTGGCATAAGGTTTAAGTTGAATAATATAAGTGCTCTTATTAAAATAAAGAACTATCTCTTGCTTTTTGGTTAAGCAAACAAATAGATTGAGATAATGACTGACTCTTTTAATTTAAACTAAAATTATCATCTTCCCCATCCCCTACATCATCATCATCATCCCATCGATCGTCACATCGCTCATCCCATCTCTCAACTAACATCTACGATGATGTTGGCAACTACCCATCTCCATCTACAACGTAGTTGACAGATTTAAGATGAGGAGTTGGAGAAGATGATGATGGTATGTTAGTTAAGATGAGCGATGGGATGAGCAATGCAGTTGTAGATGTTGATGATGGGGGTTGAAGTTGTTTAATTTATTACTAATTCTTCTAGATTTATTAATAAAAATAGGTGCTATCATAGCTAATAATAAAATAACACTAGTAATAATTAACCAAGAAGCCCCATAAGTATAAAGACCTTGTCCAATAGCTTCAATTTGGGTGAAACTAGAAACAGTAGTATCTGCTATACTCGGATTATTTGCAATATGTATAATATTATCTAAATTAAAATTATATTTTAACAGTAATCCATTAAAAATATTAATTAGGTTTAACAAATAAGAGATAAAGGATACATTATCAAAAGGAAAAGGAATAATAGTGTATATTTCATATATAAATAAAATACCTATTGAGAATGCTAAAGGTAAGTTTTTAGTATATTGATGACTTGTTTCTAAGATATCACTTAATCTTATGTTAAGAAGCATTATTACAAATAAAAATAGTACAGCAATTGCTCCTGACATAAACTATGATGTAAGATATACCTATAAAACCTATACCTAATAATATTAAATATCCAGCAGCATTAACAAATACTGAAATTAAGAAAATAACTGCTATAACAGGATTTTTAGAAGTAATAACTAAAACACTAGAAAATAGTGCAGCAAAGGCTAATAAATCAATTAAGAAATTTTTCATATTAATAAAAATTATTTTTTTTGTGACCAACATATATGATTTTTTTTTTTATCATGATTTGATTTTAATAAAGGTCGTAAACAAGATATATAAATATATTATCAAGTAGGTTTAACCAAAAAAATTTTTTTGGGGGCTAAGGTTTAATAAAATTAATCATCTCCCTCATCGCAGATGGCCCATATCTCAACTAACATCTACGATGATGTTGGCATGATATGGGAGGTAATATACCTTTATCATTAATAAAAAAATTAATGGACTCTTTTACTCAAATAAATAAAAGCTCATTTATGAGCGATGGTATGATGATGGGGCAGATTAATGCAGAACAAGGGGCCCGGTGAGGGGGGTGTAATATAAATTAAACTATAAATCCGCTATAGAAAATACAAAATTAAATTTTTTTATTTTATATGTTAATCTAACATTATAATATTTTAGTACAAATAGTATAAGTAATAATAAGTATTATTAATAAATAAGTTAATATTTATATCATCTCCCTCATCGCAGATGGCCCATATCTCAACTAACATCTACGATGATGTTGGCATGATATGGGAGGTAATATACCTTTATCATTAATAAAAAAATTAATGGACTCTTTTACTCAAATAAATAAAAGCTCATTTATGAGCGATGGTATGATGATGGGGCAGATTAATGCAGAACAAGGGGCCCGGTGAGTGGATGGTGATGGGGGGATAGTATTATTAAAATATACTTGTAGCTGTACTACATATTACTTCAAATTAATTATACTATTTAATTATAAGCCATAAGAATACTATTTATATTTTACAAATAAAGTATTAAGCATACATAGTTAAATACCTAGAATATTTATATTAAATAATTTAAATATTATTAGTATGCTTTAATTTAACTAAATATTAATTAAATAATAGCAATATACGTATATATTACCTTTGTTTAATTAAATAATATAGGGGATATCAGATAATTTTATTTACTGTATATATGTATTATAAGACTATGCTGCATCTATCCATGCTAAGTAATCTTGAATTGATACTGCTTCTATGGCTATAGGCATAAATCCGTGATATACACCACAAATTTCAGAACATTGACCATAGAAAGTACCTGTTCTTTCAGCTAAAATAGAAGTTTGATTTAATCTTCCAGGTACAGCATCAATTTTTAATCCTAAAGAAGGTACAGCAAAAGAATGAATTACATCCGCACCAGTAACGATTAATCTAATATGTGTATCTGTAGGAATAACTACTTTATTATCCACATCTAATAATCTAAATTGACCTTGTTCTAAATCTGAATCAGGTATCATATAAGAATCAAATTCTATAGATTCCCCATCAACATTTATATAATCACTATATTCATATGACCAGTACCATTGATGACCTACAACTTTTATAGTTACTGTAGGTGAAATTACTTCATCTAATAAATATAACAATCTAAATGAAGGAAATGCTATAGCAATTAAAATGAATGCTGGAGTAATTGTCCAAATTAATTCAATTAATGTCCCATGGTTTAAGTATTTATGTACAATAGGAGAATTTTTAGTATTAAAGTAATAAATTATTGAACCTAATACCCAAAATACGCCTACACAAATAACTACTAAATAGAAAAAGATAGTATTATGTAATTCAACTATCCCTGTAAATCCTGGTGCAGCACTATCTTGGAATCCAATTTGCCAAGGTTGTGGAGCATCGTTATATATTGTATTAAAAATTGAAAAAAAATTTAACATATTAAAAAAATAATTATTTTGAACTTAGTATATTTTTCTCTCATTTTATTTATATTCTAGATCCTACCTCATCATCTGCCATGTCAACCATCATCTAACATCGCTCATCTTACAATCATCTTATCATCTGTCAACTACGTTGTAGATGAAGATGGAGAAGATGATGATAGGAAATCAGGGAAAAATATTTAATTTAAATTGATCTTTATCAGAATCGAACTGATACTAGCTTCTTGAAGGGGAGCTGTACGACCTTTATACTAAAAGACCTTAAATTAAATCATAATCTTGGGTATCGTTACAACGCCCACGAACTCAATAATATACCAGCAATATTATAAGTATATACTTAAACCATTAAGCAACTTTATTCTTGTTTTATCTTCTTCCCCAACATCTTAATGGAATTGAACCATTATTAAAAATTTCGAAGATTCTCGTTTTAACCCTTAAACTAAAGATGTTTGACTATTAAATAATTATACGAGTAAAGAGACTTGAACTCTTAAAATAATGAAAACCTAAGATTCACTCGGCTACCAATTTCGACATACTCGCTATTCCTATTATTATTACCATACCCTTAAACCTATCATTTCATCTTTTTGGACCCTAGACGCCCAATCATCAAGCCATCATCATCTTATCATGCCATATCTCAACTAACATCTACGATGATGTTGGCAACTCCTCATCTGTCATCCCCATCGAAGATGGAGATGGGTAGTTTACAGTTTTAAGATGAGGGGATGGGGATTTAAGATGATTTAATATATAGTCTAGAGTACATTTAAAAATAAATGATAGTTTTTTAAGAGGTGGGGGATTCGAACTCCCGGTCAATAATGTGTAAGATTACTGCTTTAACCAACTAAGCTAACCCCTTAATTAATATCCTTTCTCCTCCCTCATCGCAGATGGCCCATATCTCAACTAACATCTACGATGATGTTGGCAACTCCTCATCTGTCATCCCCATCGAAGATGGAGATGGGTAGTTTACAGTTTTAAGATGAGGGGATGGGGATTTAAGATGATTTAATATATAGTCTAGAGTACATTTAAAAATAAATGATAGTTTTTTAAGAGGTGGGGGATTCGAACTCCCGGTCAATAATGTGTAAGATTACTGCTTTAACCAACTAAGCTAACCCCTTAATTAATATCCTTTCTCCTCCCTCATCGCAGATGGCCCATATCTCAACTAACATCTACGATGATGTTGGCAACTCCTCATCTGTCATCCCCATCGAAGATGGAGATGGGTAGTTTACAGTTTTAAGATGAGGGGATGGGGATTTAAGATGATTTAATATATAGTCTAGAGTACATTTAAAAATAAATGATAGTTTTTTAAGAGGTGGGGGATTCGAACTCCCGGTCAATAATGTGTAAGATTACTGCTTTAACCAACTAAGCTAACCCCTTAATTAATATCCTTTCTCCTCCCTCATCGCAGATGGCCCATATCTCAACTAACATCTACGATGATGTTGGCAACTCCTCATCTGTCATCCCCATCGAAGATGGAGATGGGTAGTTTACAGTTTTAAGATGAGGGGATGGGGATTTAAGATGATTTAATATATAGTCTAGAGTACATTTAAAAATAAATGATAGTTTTTTAAGAGGTGGGGGATTCGAACTCCCGGTCAATAATGTGTAAGATTACTGCTTTAACCAACACTGCTGGTAGTGTATTTACTACTTGGGAGATCTCATTCCCAATGTGGCCAGAGGTTCTTTCAAACTTGACTTTCGATCGTTGGCTTGGTAGGCCGTTACCCTATCAACTACCTAATCAAATTAAATAGAATCCTATAGCAGAAGTATCTCCTTTAATATATCTCCTATTTCTGAAGACTATAGGGTATCTTATTTAACATACTCACCTCTACACCTTATTTTCTAATATTTTTTGATATGTCGAAAACAATGATTCGCATGTCTTAAACTACTGAAAAACGTTCAATCGGAACCAAAATTAAATTCTTACTGTATTTTAAACTTAATTATATAAGTTGTATTTTATATGCTTAACGCAATGTTTACAATCTCTTTTATTTATTTTTTTTTTACTTATTTTCTTAAAATAAATTTTTTTTTAGCATGGAAATTTTTAAAATAATTTATCATTTTATTAGATAAAATGATATATGTGAATCTGATAAACAATAAGTAGAAGATATTATGAATGACAAAATGTTAGAATCTGAAGTTATAACAAAATATAAATAACAATATGATTTAAAACAAGTAATTGATAATGATTACCTTTAATTAAGCAAAGTAATGGAAGGAAAAGGTGTGTCTAATATAAATGCCTCCCATCATCTTCTCCATCTCCTCATGCCATCTCCTCATCTTAAATCTGTCAACTACGTTGTAGATGGAGATGGCATGATGATGTTGATGTTTTACATTAAATCATCATCTACGATGTTAGATGATGGGTTGATAAAATAAATATAAATCAAAAAATATATAAAATATATTAAATATAATTCAACATCAATTGAATTTATATGAATTTAATAATTTTGGTTTAAATAAATTAAATGTTGCTGGTAGTAGTGCAAGTATTAATAGTACATTTCTATCTAGTTGTATTAGTCAATATTTATTAGAAAATAATATTAAAATAGAAAATTATACATATGTACCAAGTTATAGATTTTTTAAAATTATCGTCTCGACTATACGATCATCCTCCCATCATCATACCATCGCTCATCTTACAATTATCTTATCATCTGTCAACTACGTTGTAGATGAAGATGGAGAAGATGATGATAGGAAATCAGGGAAAAATATTTAATTTAAATTGATCTTTATCAGAATCGAACTGATACTAGCTTCTTGAAGGGGAGCTGTACGACCTTTATACTAAAAGACCTTAAATTAAATCATAATCTTGGGTATCGTTACAACGCCCATATCATTTATCATCTAACCTTAAATCTGTCAACTACCCATATCTCAACTAACATCTACGATGATGTTGGCATCATCATCGTAGATGACAGATGAGGAGATGGAGATGATGATGATTATAAAATATAAGGAAAATAAATTTAATAGCGAATATTGGAATCGAACCTAATCTAACAGGTCATGAGGCTGTTGTGCAAACCTTTACACTATATCGCTTCTTTTATTTTATTGAACACTATCTTTGAAACAATACGAACAAAGAGACTCGAACTCTTAAGGAATTACTTCCACTCCTGCTTAAGAGGAGATTGTTTACCAATTTCAACATGTTCGTTTCGACATATAATAAAATATACTTTCTTTTAAAAAAGAAAATTTAATATTAATTTATTTAATAAAGAGGGTAGTTATATGGAATTGTCTTATATATTATTATTTCCAAACTTATCATCTGCGATGGGAAAGGTGTCAAGAGGAATTGAACCTCTGAAATAAGTATTAACAGTACTCCGCAATATCCACTCTGCCATGACACCATTTTTATAATAAAATATACGGTAGGCGCGATTCGAACACGCTATATATCTCCTACCCAAAAGGAGCGACGAGCCAATTTGTCATCTACCGTTTATCTTTAATATTTTAATTTTATTATTACGAACTCTTTTAATTCGTAATAAAAATAATAAGCCCCTCATGTTCTGCATCATCATCAACAATCATCTTACATATCGTCTACAAAATGCCATGCCAACCCCAACTGTCCCATCATCATCTCCATCTCCATCTCCATCTACAACGTAGTTGACAGATGATAAGATGATAAGATGATGATGGTATGGGGGGTGTAACTTAAAATAAATATTATTTATCTTCTGTAGCTAAATCCATGAAAGTATTTTCTAAAATTCCTATAACTGGTACAATTACTAAGAACCAACTAAAATAGAAAGCTGTAGCAATTTGACCAATTTCAACATAAGGAGAATTAGGATGTTGACTACCAATCCACATTAAAATTATGAAATTTACCACAAATAACCAGAATGCAAATTTCATAAATGGTTTAAATTGATTTCCTCTTATTCTAGATAAATCTGTATAAGGTAGCACTAATAATATTAATAATGAACCAAACATAGCGATTACTCCTAACAATTTGTTAGGTATAGATCTTAAAATTGCATAAAAAGGTAAAAGATCAGGTACATAATACAGTATTATTTATAATTACCAAAGTTTATTTTGTAAAGCATATTTTTATGCATAAACTTAGATATGTTGTGTCTTACCACAACCATGCTTTCTTCTCATATATAAATTCTTTCTCCTTTTTTATGTTTATGTATTGAACATTTCAAGGTATTTTCTCCAAACATATTTTCTAAGGTACTTTTTAATTTTAAAACATCTTTATTACTAAAACCATAAGTATTTAAATGTAAACCTTTATTTTGAAGGGAACCATCATCCATAATCCAATAAGCTAAACCTCTAGGAGTAAGTAAATTTTGTATATTTGAAGGTACTATTTTCAAATTATCTGAATTATAAAATATATTTCTATAATAATTAAAACATGGCAATGATAATGTAGCAAAATTAACGGAACTATAACTTTTATTATTTCTACTATCTACAAATGATTTTGTTTTAAGTTTAAAATTTGTAGATAAATAGGGTTTAAATAATTCTAATACGTGGTTAAAATAGTTAATATGTTGTATTCTTAAACTACTTTGACCGTACATGAATCTGGAATTACCTATTAAAGACCTTTTTTGAATATGTCCATCTCCTAGCAATAATCCTATAATAATTTCATTTAAAGGACTTTCAATAGTGATTTTGGATCTTTCAAGTTTTGATAATCTTTTTCTAGAAATAGTTGAGTAATTTTGTGAACATACTAAACTTATGGAAGTTATCAGATCACAATACATAACACATATAAAAAAAGATATCTTTTTTTATTTACTTTATGTAATACCCATTATCTTTCAATAATGGCTGGACTATATATTCATCCTTACTTTTTTCCATTTTCATTGTCAATCCCCATCTCCATCTACAACGTAGTTGACAGATGATAAGATGATAAGATGATGATGGTATGGGGGGTGTAACTTAAAATAAATATTATTTATCTTCTGTAGCTAAATCCATGAAAGTATTTTCTAAAATTCCTATAACTGGTACAATTACTAAGAACCAACTAAAATAGAAAGCTGTAGCAATTTGACCAATTTCAACATAAGGAGAATTAGGATGTTGACTACCAATCCACATTAAAATTATGAAATTTACCACAAATAACCAGAATGCAAATTTCATAAATGGTTTAAATTGATTTCCTCTTATTCTAGATAAATCTGTATAAGGTAGCACTAATAATATTAATAATGGTAATGGCGGTTTAAGATAGTTAGAGTAAGGAGCTTCACGTATAGTCTCTGAGGATCCTACTTGTTCTTTATATTAATAGAACTTTGGTTTCCTGCTGATTGTCCATTGTAATATCTAACATCATTATTTCTTAATTTTTTTTAGAAAAAAAGACTGTAGATGAAGCTTTAGGAGTTTCCAGCATATAGTGAAGTAAATTATTCATAAGATTACTCTTAAGCATGGCATCTCTTAGCATACCATTCTGGTACAATAGAAGCTGGAGTTTGCATTGGATTTGCTGGTATATAATTATCACTATGCAAATTTTATTTTTTTATTAAAGAAAATATATCTAAAAATAGAAGAATAAAAAGTGGACTATCTCTTCTAAAAACTTATTAAAATTCTATAAAAATAGTATGAATAGTAATAGTATCTAATTAACGAAATAATTAGATGAAATAATAAAAAGTATATAAATAAAAAATTTTATATGCCATAGAAAAGGATTAATTATGATTATCCCATTTTTTAATAAAATTTTTCCATATTTTAAAATTCATAGATAGAATATTTGTATCCCTATAAACTTTTTTATCGTTTAAGTCATGAAATTCTTTAATCAAATGAGTTCTATGAGTTTTTATAGTTTTAGGTGGAAATTTTAAAAAATAATCATATAGTTTTAAATGCAATAATTTACTATTAGCTTTCCAAATATAACGACCATTATCACTTCTATCAAAATATATATTACCACCTATAGTTTCTAATAAAAACTCGATATTACTTCTACTTTTGTTAGCAATACTAATAGTTAATTGATATCTATAGGTTAAATTATAAAAATGTTTATATATATTAATACTACCATCAGAATCTAATAAACCACTGATATAAGCAGAACCTATCGTTGGTCTAATAGGATCTTTAATCGGTATATTTAAAGCTAAACAAGCTTTATGTAATTGAACAAGTCTTATATTATTAATAATTAATCCATTTAAACATTGTATAATTTTACTTACGGATTCTTTATTTTTAGTTCTATAACGAACAGCTTTTACACCGGATCTTGCTTTAATATTACCGCCGAATTTATTTTGTAAGATTCGTAAAACTTTTTCATCAGAAGTAGGTAGAGTCATTTCAAAGCCTACATACCCTTGTTTATTTACATAAATATAACCATCACCGTCCGTTAATCCAGCAAACCATTGTCTAAAATTTAAGCTGATTTCGTTATTATGATTATCTTTAATTATCACATTATTAATTCCGGTAGATAATCCTCTTTTTCCTATATAATATGGTCTTAAAAAGTTTTTATTTTTACTATTTATTATTTTTTTTTGTGTGCGTATAGTCTCTGAAATTCCTACTTGTAATAAAGGATATGCTTTATTTTTTGCGAAAAAAAATATATTAAAAATTTGAAGATATTTTATTACTTTGGTTATCAGCTGATTACATATTTTATAATAATATCTTACTATAACGGGATTAATATTAAATTTTTTAAATTTTGGTACGAAGCCTAAATTGATTATCATTAAATTTAAGAAATTAAATTTAATTAATAAAATTTTAATAAGTAAATCACTTATATTTATAGTTTTATTATAAATTTTAACTAAATCTGAATTTAGTATATATTTCCAGCTTATAGCACATGTATATATAATGTTTACTATTAAAATCATTATATTAGGCCATATTTGACCTAAAAAGTTAGGATAGTAGAACACCATTATACTTAATACTAAGAAGAAAAAGAAAACAGTTACAAGATCTTTAAATGTAAAGTATGGGTGCATTGCAATTCTATCTCCACTAGAACTTATACCATTAGGATTGTTAGAACCATGTGTATGAAGAGCTATAAAATGTGCTACTACTAATGCTGCTAATAAGAAAGGTAATAAGTAGTGTAATGAAAAGAATCTATTTAATGTAGCATTACTTACGCTGAAGCCACCCCAGATCACAAAATATTTATGACAAAGTATTTAACCTCTATCCTCATCGGTTAACGATGTTTAGACTATGTCTTCAACCTTAAAAAAGGTTGTGGGGTTCTCGTGTCGAGCTTATTGTTGGTATAACTCACTCGTTAGTCGTTGAACGTTCTTGACCCTTTAATTTAGATATATATTCTAAATTAATACCGAGTCAAGCTCCGCTGCAAGTAATCTAGTATAGACGTTCTTGCAATTCTCCCCATTAATCATTCAAACATTACTGTTTGACGGAGCCGATCTTCACAGAGTTAAAAGTTAGTATAAAAAAATTTAAGTAAGGGAGGGAAAATTAAGATTTTTGTAACGAATACTATTTTGTAAACTTCTTAACCATTTAAAATATTGAATATTTTTTAAGCCGATTAAAGGATGTAAACCTAAAAATGAAAAAAAATTAATTACAGTTTGTATATCCGTTTTAGAGCTAACTGAAAATTGAATATATCTATCCATTTCAATAGAATTATTTCGTTTAGTATTAAATAATAGTTTAAAGGCTTCAAATAACTGAAGATGTATTCTTTGTTTTAATTGAAAACATCCATCATTATTTTTTTTAATACAAAAAGAGCCTTCTGCATTAGTAAAACCTACTAACCAATTTTTAAAAAAAGCTAAACTAAGATATTCTAAAGCTGTTTTTGGTAGTTCAAAGATTGTAGGTATTTCTTTAATTTGAGATATTTGATTATAATGTTTTATTTCATTTTTTAAAATAAACATAGCTAGATCAAATTGAGCTCTTCTACTCTCAGTTAAAAAAAATATATTGTTATGTATTAATAAAGGAAAAATGATTTCTTGTAAATCTGTTTTATTAATTGTTAATTTACAAATTGGGTTTTTAATATCTCGATATATTTGTATTTTTCCTATTTTTAATACAGAGAAAATATACTCTAAACTAGAAATATCTTCTAAACTTAAACAAATTACTAATCTGATAGTTATAAATCCTTTAGTAGTTTTAGTTATTGAAATGTAACCATCTCCATCTATTAAACCGACTAAAAAAGCTATAAATTGATAAGGTATGGATAGATATTCTTCTTTATCTAATCTTATTTTTCTTCCTTTTTTTAATGCTTGTGTACTAACTGTTCCGATTGTTGCTAGTAAAGGTAAACTATTTCCTTCGTAAATTAAGCAACCTGTGACGTAAGTTGACTCAACTAAATCTTGTCCAAATACTGGTATAGCACTTAATAAATTAGTAATAACTGTAGCCAAATCTTTAATTTGCTTATTCTAGCTATATATTAAGCTTAAATGTTTAAAACAAGCAAACCATGTGCAATATACTTATTTTAATTAAAAATAATTGTAATTTAATACAGTATAATGCCTTGTGTTTTATTTAATAAATTATAGCGATTACTATAGTTTTTTTAAAAAAAGATTCCGACTACTGTACATTAAGCATCCATTTCAGACACCCACCGATGAAGCAGTCTGTTGCGATAGTTTACTCTACCGACGGTCTTAATGCTAAACAAACAATTTTGACCTGTTTTCATCAGTATTGCTATATGGCTAAATCTATTAATTTTTAGTAAAAATTGCTTAATATAAGACCATATAACTATATATAATATTTAAATTAATTTATATTTCATTTCAGGTATAATATACGGATAAACTATATTTTTAAGATCATTCATTGATTCTTTCCAAATATATATAACGTATTGGTCATTACTTCCCGCTGATTGAACTGAAGCTTTAAGGTTGAAGTTATCATTTAAAGCTTTTACTAAAATTAAACATTCATTATAGGAAAAAGAGTTAGTAGAAAATTTTAAACCTTTTCCTACTTTAGAACCATCATCCATGATTCAAATTGCTAAAGCTAATGGAGTTAAATATTCAGCAATATTTCCTGGAACTTGTTTAATGTTATTTTTATACCATAATTCATGTATTCAATTAAAACTTGTGTAAGTTCAAGTTTTAAATCTAGCTATTTTTCTTAATTTACCTTTGGCCCCTAATCTACTTGTTACGACAGGTATTTTAGGATTACAATAACCTAAATTAGATAAAAGTTTGTGTAAAGAATAAAGATATTCAACATGAACTGCTTCTTGATAAAAATTGATTCTTGTACCTAGTCCACCAGCTCTTTTTTCAGCGTGAGCATCTCCAAGAAGAGATCCAAATATAATAGATAAAACATCTTTATTATGCGGACCAATTCTTAAAAGACCTTTAAGTCTACTTACTTTTGAAGTAATATAAAAATAAAGAGGAACTATAAGTACTAAAGAAAATAATAAATAAATATTATATATTTGGGGCTTAATAAGGAAACCCCATAGACTCATTTGACCATAAGGTAAAACATAACCCAGGAACGCTGTCTAGTTCTAAATTACTATATATAATATACCAATATAGTAACCTTGTACTCTATCTATTTATTAATCCTCAAGTGATAAGCATTTCACTCTTTCTAATAAATTTCAATTAGAGCCTTGATATGTTAAATAAAAAAAATTTTTTTTTATTATTAACCTAAGAACTCCGACTGTACATTAAGCAGCATCGCAGCCACCCATTAGTGACCCAGTCTGTAGCGATCTTGTATTCAACCGACGGTCTGAAAATTGGTATAATTTCTTTGACCGTTTTCACTAATATAGCCAGTTTATTTAAATAAACAAACACCTCTGTCAAGGTGTTTCGACACTTTTATACCAAAACTTCCCAAATACAGGTTATTGTTTTGCCCTATGTCGAGACTTTATAAATATAAAAATACTTCAATATATAAAACTTACTTAATTTTTTAAGTAAAACATTAATAAATATTACCTAATTTATATTCCATTTCTGGGATAAAATGTAATTTAACTATATTACGTAATACTGGCATAGATTCTTTCCAGATAGATATACGCCATTGATTAGGTATACCTGTTTTAATAACACTAGTTTTTAAATTATATTTAAGAGTTAAAATTCTAGCAGCAAGTTCAACAGCATCATGAACTTTAGGGGGTCAGTGAGGGTGGGGGGGAGGTTGGCAAAGAATGTTTTTGCCCTGGCCAGGAAGGCCAGTGCGGCTGTGGGGTCCTTGCCATCGTAGTCCGCAGGGGCAAGGAGTTTGATCATGGCATCAGAGATGGTGGGGGTAACCATGACTATCCAAATAAAATTTGTAAATGTAAATAAAGTAAGTCTGTAATTTAAACGATTTTCTATTAAAGCATCAGATTTTTTTACTAAAGTTGGAATTGGTCTAGCACAATAACCTAAATTATAGAAAAGTAATGTTAAATAATGTATATATGCAGTATTACTAATACTTTGCTCTATATTAAATCTAACACTATCTAATGTTTTACCTTTAATTTTGTCTGCCCCAAAATCTCCTAACATACCACAAATAATAATATCTAATATTTGTTTATTGTGTGGACCTATTCTACAAATAGCTTTAGTTCTAGCTTTATTAAAAGGTAACATTTTTCCTAGTATTGCCGTAATATTTTCTATGTTTTCTGTGTATATGGCATTATTTATAAATTGAGTATATTCATTATTACAATTTGGCCACATTATAGCCATCATTACTATAAAAATTATAACTCCTATTGACCATAATAAAACTCTAGGTGCTTTATATGACCCGTAGTATAAACCTCTAGCAATATGAGCATATACAAAAATAAAAAAGAATGATGCTACATTAGCATGTGTATATCTAACAGCCCAACCGTTATTAACATCTCTCATTATATGTTCTACGGAGTTAAATGCAAAATCTACGTGTGGTTGATAATGCATAGCTAAAAAAATACCAGTTAATATTTGTAATATTAAACAAACACCTAATAATGACCCGAAGTTCCATAAATATGAGATACTTGCCGGTTGAGGTGAGTCTATCAGATAGGAATTTACAAGTCTAAGTAAAATATTCGATTTAAAATTTCTCACTAAATTAAAATAACGATTAAAATTGAAAATTTATAAATTTTTATTGATTATTAAAAATTTATTGTTTTTACTGAATTAACAATAGTACACTTAATATTTTTATTTTCCTTACTGCAACATAAGGAACCGATTTTCCCTATTATCAGCTATTTCATCCTTTTTTAAGATTAGATGGAAATGGTTGATTAGGTTATGATAGGGAGAGTGTAACTTAATAATTTTTAAGTATTATTCACTGCAACATTAATATTTTTAAGCCCAAGAAGAATCGAACTTCTACAGATTCCTTATCAAGAAATTATTCTACCTTTAAATTATAGGCTTAATATTTAATTTTTATATTGATTATACTACTTTCTTTTATCCAAATATAAAAATAGGGGGGAAATAATTTAGTATGGAGCGATATCAAAAGCTACTAATATACTTGGAACTAAAATTATGAATGCTACTACTACAGGTAAAAGATTTAACCAACAGAATTCAATTAATTGATCATATCTTAGTCTAGGTAATGTAGCTCTGAACCAGACAAACATAAAACAGAATATGCATGTTTTTAATCCTAAAATTATTGATTGTATATTAAATATAGTATCATTAACTATTAAATTAGGTAAATTATAACCACCTAAGAATAAAATAGCAGTAATACAACTAAATAATACAATTGAAGTATATTCAGCTAAGAAGAAGAATACAAAAATAATTGAACTGTGTTCAGTAAAGAAACCAGCAACTAATTCAGATTCAGCCTCTTGTAAATCAAAAGGAGTTCTACTTGTTTCAGCTAAAATTGAAATAAAGTAAATAATAAATATTGGTAATAAAGGTATTATAAACCATACTGATTGTTGACTTTCAATTATAGTAGTGAAATTAAAAGATCCTGTTAATAATATTATAATTAGTATTGCTGAACTTAATATTAATTCATAACTTATCATTGCTGCTGTGGATCTTAAACTTCCTAAAAAAGCATATTTAGAATTAGCAGACCATCCTGCAAATAACACACCGTATACTCCTAAAGATGATAAAGCTAAAGTATATAAAATACCTAATGGAAAATCAAATAAAGTTAAACCTTCACCAAAAGGTATAATACCCCACAAATGTTACAACTAGAAGTGTATTTTCTAACAACAAATAAAAAAAAAGTGTGTTAGAGGACAGATAGTTAATGACGTTGAATAAGTATCTAATTTAAAGAATAGTATGATAGAATTTAGAGCCCTAATTTATATAACATCGAAGATATAAAATAAGGTTTAACTAATTCTATTAAGCTCCCATCCCCATCATCATGCCATCTCCATCTCCATCTCCATCTACAACGTAGTTGACAGATGACAGATTTAAGATGAGGAGATGGCATGAGGAGATGGGGATTTAAGATGATGCATTGAAGATTTATTTATTCGTATTCTATAATAAATTTTGTTTTTAGTATAGAAATTAAATACAAAACATCTTCTTTGCAATAAGAATCAGTACATATAATTAAATAACCTTTGGCTTTATTAAATGAACCATCGTCCATAATCCAATAGGCTAAAGAAACTGGTGTTAATCTATTTATACTGTCCTTAGGTACTATTTTTATTTTCATCTCCCATCATCATACCATCGCTCATCTTACAATCATCTTATCATCTGTCAACTACGTTGTAGATGGAGATGATGATGATGGGATGAGCGATGGCCGATGGGGAGGTGTTTTAGGACCTTTTACTCGTTTATCTAACGTAACAAGTACAACTAAATTTAATAAAAAGATACTTAATGTAAAAGAATTTTCCAAATAATTATTAACTATAAATAATACACCCAACTAGTTTAGTTTTGGACTTTATCTTTAATAAAAAATTAAGAACTATTACTAATTTACATTATTATTTAACGTAAAGTCTCTGAGGATTTTATTTTTAGTTTCCTGCTGATTCCCTCATCATCTTATCATCTTCCCATAATCATACCAACATCATCATCTCCATCTACAACGTAGTTGACAGATGATAAGATGATTGTAAGATGAGCGATGTTATGAGAGATGTAAGATATACACTTTAAAATTTTTACTCTACAGGCTAGTATGAGTATTTAAGTTTTAGAGTATTTCAGCATATAGTTATTTTTGAATTAAGCCGGGAGTTTTAACCTAATAAACTAAAGATTAAAGTAGATACTGGTGCTAAGTAAAACAATACTTTATTAGATTGAGATGGTATGATTGTTTCTTTAACTACTAATTTTAAAGCATCGGCAAATGGTTGAAGTATTCCATAGATACCTACTGTATTAGGTCCTACTCTTCGTTGGTGTGCAGCTAATTGTTTTCTTTCAATAATAGTCATAAAAGCAACTGCAAGTAAAATAGGTAATAAAACTAATAATACATCTATTAAATTTATGAATATATTAGTTATATTTAATAAAAAATCGTATTGAATCATGTTTTTATTTATAATTATATTTTTAGTAATATATTGACTTTTAAAAAATAATAATTTTATAGTATTCATGTGATGAATAATATAAAATTAAAAAAAATTGTCCAGATTTATTCCTCCCCTCGACCATCTATCATCGCTCATCCCATCATCATCATCTCCATCTACAACGTAGTTGACAGATGATAAGATGATTGTAAGATGAGCGATGGTATGATGATGGGAGATGAAAATAAAAATAGTACCTAAGGACAGTGAAGGGGGGGATAGAATAATTATTTTATCTAGTGGACTTCTACTCTTTCTCTTGCTCCCTCTCGACCATCTTCCGCCATCTCCATCTACAACGTAGTTGACAGATGATAAGATGATAATCTATAATAGCCATGGGCATCACCATGAGCATGGGCATCCCCATCTCTCAACTAACATCTACGATGATGTTGGCATGATCGTTGAGCGATGACGGTTGATAAGATGAAATAGCCACAGATGAGAAGGAGAGATGATTGTTAATAAAAAGCGAACCTCCATGTTAGGGAATATTATTTAACACTGTAACTAATAAATGCAATTTATTTTAAATCATACATTCTCTTTTGGATTCGAACCAAAATTGACATTTTAGAAGAATGATGTTCTACCATTAAACTAAGAGAATTATTGTTATATAATAGGGCGTTGAAGAGAGTTAAGAAGGAATCGAACCTTACCATAAATTTTGCAAATTTACTACAGAAACCAACTGTAACCATAACTCTTGAAAAATTCATATAATTTTATTTTTTAGGCCTAGCTTATACTAAAATAAATAATATTAGCATAAAACATCTGCCCCATCTCTCATCTTCTCAATCATCTTAAATCTGTCAACTACGTTGTAGATGGAGATGGAGATGGAGATGGCATGATGATGGGGATTGGCATGATGTTAGATGGGCGATTATATGGTGATGCCCATGGCTAAAAAGGAATATAAGTAAATAAAAAGGTAGATATAGTTATACCTAATTTTTATATTTTAAATTATTTATAGAGGGATTATTATTTTCTTTTTTAATAATCCCTTTTATTCCTTATAATAAAATAGGGGCGTATATATAATAAAAGTGTAAATTAATTGTATAACTATAATAAAGTGATGAAATATAATATGTATAATTTTTAAAAATATAAAAACTAATAATTTATCCACATATCAAATAAGATATGACTAAGAGATAATTAAAATTTATCATTACCACCCTTCCTAATATAAACTTTTTTTTTTTATATTTTTATGATAGGTCGGTAATAGTCATAAATGAAATACACAATAAATTAAATTTTATTCTAGATATTATGAGTATAATAATAAGAATGCAATCATTAAAGAGAATAATCCTGTTGCTTCTGCTAAAGCGAATCCTAAGATTGCGTAACCGAATAATTGTCCTCTTATTTGTGGATTTCTAGCTGTAGATGCAATTAAAGCTGAAAAGATTAATCCAATTCCAGCTCCGGCACCTATTAATCCAGAGCAGGCTAAACCTGCACCAATGTATTTTGCTGCTGCTAACATATTTACTAAATAGTATAATATTTTTTTTTAATGACAGTGTCTAACATACGACATCTTAAAAAAACATACTCTTTTATAAAAAATAATAATCTATAAAAAAAATTTTTTTTAAAGACACAACCTATTTCTACTTGTGCTTTACTAACTAAATACCTCCCTTTATTTCATGGTCATAACACACCTATACCCTCCCATCATCATAACATCGCTCATCTCATCTTATCATCTGTCAACTACGTTGTAGATGGAGATGGCATGAGGAGATGGAGAAGATGATATCTACGTTGGCATGATGTTAGATGGGCGATTATATGAGGGTGTATAAAATCAGCTGAAAAAAAGAATTGAACTTTTATCTTACCGTCATGAATGGTAGGTTTTAACCTTTAAACTATTTCAGCAGGATTAAAAATAATAAGAATATATAACTATAGGGAGTTAGATAGTTGTAAGAATAGTTTTGTATTACTATAATATATAAATATGTATAGTAACTGAATTTTCTATAAATATTCTTAAGTATTATATAGGTCATTATATTGCACATTAAAATAAATAATAAAACATACTTAAGTGTATAAATATTTTAAATAATAATTTAAATGTTTATTTACTGTATTTTGAAAAAAAAAACAAAAAGTATATATTTCTTTTTTATACCACAAATTTCTTTAGTATATTATATATTTATATACTTATAACCTTACTAAATTATTTAAAAATAATCCCAGTTTTAACTATCTTAACTCTCTTTTATTATAAAAATTTTTTTAATTTAAATAGCATGGAAGACAGGACTATTAAATAATTAGTGGTGAGGTATATAGTTAATCTATGCCTTATATTATTTTATACATTCCCTAATAGATAGGAATAAAAAAAAAAATCAAAGTATAAATGTATATTTTATATATTCCTATCCCCATCATCAACATCAACTTACATCATCATATCTCAACTAACATCTACGATGATGTTGGCAACTCCTCATCTTAAATCTGTCAACTACGTTGTAGATGGAGATGGATAGTTTACAGTTGATGATGGTATGGTTGATGTTGGAGTTGGCATGATGTAAGATGAACGTAATGTTGTTTATTCGTATTCGCAATTTTTTTAATTGGTTTATATTATTAAGATAATAATCTATACGTGTATCCATATCCAAATTTATTATGTATGTACTAGCTTATTTGTAATTTGGATTTATACCTATTCTATATAAAAATATTGATATCCTTCCGTATAATACTGGTATTTTAAAAAAATATAATAAAATAACATCCCATCTCCATTCCATCGCTAATCTTACAATCATCTTATCATCGTAGATGTTAGTTGAGAGATGGAGAAGATGATGATGGTAGATGATATGGTATGGGCCATCTGCGATGAGGGAGATGAAGATTATAATTTATTTGAAAAAAGTTTTAAAATGGAGTATCTGAACCTGCTACTTTAATATCTAACCAGACACAATTTATAATTATTAGAGAAAATCTTTTTATAGAACCTGCTTCTATCATCGCAGATGGGCCATGGTTCATGGACCTTTTAAGTGGTAACACCAAAAATATGGTGGTTTTCTTCTAAATAGAACATTTAAGGATAGTCTAATAACGGGGAGTACTTATCATGGCCACACTACTAAAAATTTAGATAATAGTTATAATACTGTAAATAAAATGAGTAGTATAAAATTAAATTTTAATAATTCTTTACTTTAATACTTAAAAATTGAAGGGTAATTTTTATTAGAAGCTATATATTCAGATAAAATATAACTGATTCAGAAAAACTTCAAATAGAAACACAAATGAATGTTGCTGAAATATATAGAAATAATATTATATATATACCACTACAAATAGATTGAAGAGGTAGAATTTATTGTCGATCCTTCTTCGCTAATTACATAATAAACCATCCGTCTCATCTTATCATCCCCATCGCTCATCCCATCGATCATGCCAACATCATCGTAGATGTTAGTTGAGAGATGGGAGGATGAGCGATTATCAACGTAGTTGGCATGAGAGATGGTAGATATAATGATTCTATTGAAAACAATTAATAACATCCAGTCTAAATAATAAATTAGTAATGCTAAACTAAATGCTTTACAACACTTTCATTTGCATCCTATTTAGAAATGTTCTATTTCTTATTATATATATACTTAAAAATAGTAAATAAGATAGTATCTAGGGGATAGCTTCCTGCTTAATATTCATTCAGCGCTTATCTATCATGTTTGTGGCTACCCAACTATGCCGTAAAAACAATTGGTACACTAGAGAAACACAGCCTATTGATCCTTTCGTACTAGAAGGTCTGCCCCTTTTTACTATTTTTCCCTCCAGAAGATAGGGACCATACTGACTCACGTCGTATTAACAATTATGTTAGCGTAATGCATTTTATTCATTACTTCAATAACTCACGTTATTGTTCAGACTATGTCATCATTTACTTTCTCCTATGTAATTGTTTAGAAGAAAGAATGCCGGATATTCGTGTCAGGTTTATTGTTAGTGATACTCACCTGTTAGTCGTTGAACCTTCATGAAATGTTAATTATCTTTCCTAGATATTAGTAAAATAATTATTCACTATTTCACGCTTGGCTGCAAATTGACTGTTTTACACAGTGTTCCTTGCATTTTATCCGATTTTCATCTTATTATCTGCTTGTGGCTTGATAAGATGGGGCTTATTTTCAATATAAATTATAAACCTAATCTATAATACATATCATCTCCCATCTGCGATGATCAATCAACTTAAAACTAACCATCTCCATCTACAACGTAGTTGACAGATTTAAGATGAGGAGTTGCCAACATCATCGTAGATGTTAGTTGAGATATGGAATGGTAAATTAGAATTAGTATTATTCATTGTATTATTATTATAATTATTATTATTCATATTATTGCGTATTTTTTAAATATGTTAGCAGCATTAAATTTACACTTCTATGATTAAGAATATTTTTTATATTGTGTTATTTAAACCCAACTCGCGTAACCTTTTAATCGGCGAACAGCCGAACCCTTCCAAGCTTCTACCCCCGGAGGATAGGTTGAGTCGACATCGCAAATTTTAGTATAAAAATACTCCCTCCTAAGATAGGAGGGTTTAATCTTTCAATTAAAATTAGACTATATTTTCATCCAGCATAAGAATACAATTATGTTGCACCTGGATGTTGACATGTAGTCGTTGAAGGCTTTCTTATTTTACAGTTGCATTACCTGAACAAGAAAATTCCCTGCTGATTACCCAATCTTTAAGATTTTTACTCTAAAAAAAGTACTTAAAGCTCTAAGGGTGTTCCAGCAAATAGTCAACTTCTATATAAATATTAATAATTATATTCCCCGATGTCTATTAACTAAATTAAGTATCAAAGATATCTATATCAGATATTATGTCTGAATCACTTATAAAACCTTCAGTGTCCTGTTTAATGTTTTTATCTAAGTTTATTTTATAAAGCATAGAATCATGTAAATGTGTACTCAAGGATGATTTAATAGAATCTAAAGATTCTTTATTTACATAGATTCTTTAATACACTGAACCTGAACTAGATTTTTTATTATGTATACTAGTTACTAAATTAAAATTTGTTTTTAAAGCATCTCTAAGAATACCAACTTCTTCCGATTTAAAACTATCTGTACATAAAGTTACACCTCCTCTAGCTACTCGTTGACCATCGTCCATAATCCAATGAGCTAAACCTCTTTCCGTTAAATGTTCAGCAATAGTAGGTGGTACTCATTTTTTTCCAGATTCGTCTAAAAATAAGTCAGCTAAAGGTTTTAATTCTTCAATTGCTTCAGTTCTAAAATACAAAGATTTATTTGTTACTCCAAATCTATCATCATTTCTAGAATAAGTAGTAATAGTATTTTTTTTTTATAGGTATACCATTACTACTCACTAAATAATATAAGTAAGTTATATATTCTGATTTTTTGATAGATTGTTCAAAAGTAACATAAGCTTTTCCAGATAATGTTCTTTTTATAGAGGCATCTCCTAAAAGACTACCTACTAATATTTCTTTAATGATTTTATTCTTTTTTTTTTAATTTTAAAAATAGTGCTCTTATTAAAATAAAGAACAGTCTCTTAAAATATCTCGTTTTGTCGGACATTTTAAACAATAATATTGAGACTATGACTTGCTTAAATTAGATTAATTTTTTTTTCAAGGTGCCAATCAGCCGGGACAATGTGTACTCTCACCAGCTATCAGCCTGTTATCCCTAGCGTAACTTTTATCGATTGATCCCCGTCTATTCCATAATATAGCGAAGGGTCACTATGCCCTACTTACGTATCTGTTCGACTTCTAAGTCTTTCAGTTAAGCATGCTTTCCGCCATTACGCCGATTACAACCTTTCTCACTGGTTGATTGATTTCCATTCAATTTTCTAGCTATACCTTATGTTAATAAAAAATATAAAAAAAAATATATTATACATAGTTTACACAAAAACTATGATTTTTTCAGTAAGTATATCTTTATATGCCTGACGACATAGTAAAGAGATTATTAAAATATAAAATATCTTTGGATGTACTTTGCTACTTTATCAAAGACGACCGCCCCAGTCAAACTGCCAATTAGCCACCTATCCCTTAAATTTTTTTTTATTACAAGGTAAATATTAACCCAACCAAAGTAAGAAGGTATTCCATCTTTCGTCAATCGACATCCCTAATTCCTATTAACTAAGGTTGTTGTAGATCAATATGATAGCTAACTACAGTAAAGCTGCATAGGGTCTTCCCGTCCACCTGGAGGCAACCCGCATCTGCACGGGTAATTCAATTTCACTGAGCAAGTTGTAGAGACAGTGAGACCATCGTTACACTATTGATACCAGACCACATTTAATGGCCAATTTATTTTGCTACCTTTGGATCCTCATAGTTAAGACCGCTATTAACCAGACTTTCAATCAGTTACAGTCACCCATAACCTCTCTTATGTTAATGGCATTGGGCAAATTTCATCCAGAATACTATGATTTTTCATCATTGCTCTGAATTGTGTTTTTAGTAAACAGTCGGGGCCTC
>KN050176.1:0-19800 GCA_000743315.1 Lignosus rhinocerotis TM02
ATAAATACACTGTTCATGACACATGGCCAGCTGAAGCCGAACAAGATCCCAGCAGGCCCAAGACAGGTGGTCACCTGCAACTACATTGTTGGCCTACCTCTGGTTGACAGGTACAATGCCATACAAATCATGGTTGATCAATTTGGGAAGCTGGCTCACCTCATCCCCTGCAACAAGACAATTGACGCTGCAGGTGCTGCAGACGTGTTTATTCGTGAGTACTTCCACCTACATGGACTCCCACCCCAAGTCCTGGCCACCACAACACTTGACACCCCCGGCGCTGCATGGTGCTGGTTGATGTTGAGCCTCAACCTCCGAATTTGGACATGTCAAGAGCACATATAGCGAGTCTGGTCCGAGCAACCGTTCGCTTAGTCTAGACTAGTCGAGATCTACGAAACGCAGTTTTGATGGAGCTTCTGCCAAAGATTCCAAGGAAAGGTGCAAAGCCACACCTCAGGCCTCAGCGACCACCGCAGAGCACACTGCCTAAAAAGTGATACACGCGCAAAATGAAAGTAATATAGGGTAACAAGCTACAGCACGAAAGATACAACAACGACTGATAGCACACGCGGCGCGGCGACCGAGCGCATTCTACATACAAACAAGCCGGACGGCATCTACTTACTGCTATCGATACGCGCGATCTTACAAGATCATGACATGATTCATCACAGTTGCCCCCAGCTCACCATCGTGCCTGGCCTCGCACGGCTAACACACACAAAACACGACAAACACCGATTAGGGTTCCTCCTCCATCACGAACAGACGAGCCGAGGGAGCTCTACAGAGAAGCGTGTTATGCCCGGCCTTTCCCGTGTGGCGGCACTGCGTTGAGCTTGGGCACGTCGCCCTTGCTCGAGGTATGGGCATGACCCGGCCGCGCCCCCGGGACAGGTGCAGCGAGCGTCGGGACCGCGGGAGCGTTCTGGTCGTCCACATCGTCGAGACCGATGACGTCGCCCACCGGCTTCATCGCGTCTACATCCGACACGGCAAGCGGCACGCTCTCATTGCCATCCCCGCCAGTCTGCGTCTGTGCGTGGACATGTGCGGACTGAGCTGAAGCAGAAGCGGAGACGGAGGATTCCTGCGCTTGCCGCCTCCGACGCGCCTCCTCGTGCTCGGCGCGCCGGATGATATCGATCTCACCCTGAACGACGATCCCATCGAGCCACGCGTGGTGGATTAACTCGGACGCCTTGGCGCGCTTGTCAGGGTTGAGGCGAAGCATCGGGTTTAGGAAGGACGCGATCATGTCCGCCTCTTCCTTGGGGAGAAGATACTTGTCGTGTAGCACGGCGTCTAGCGGCCAGAAGCGCAACTTCTGAATATGTCGCAACTCGCCTACAGGATCGCGCGAACATGGCGAGATGTGGGTCCAGAGGCGTGGTGATGCAGGGAGCGGAATGAATAGGATCAACGGTGTGCTTCAGAAGCCGGTAGGAATGGATTGAATGACTGACCTCGCCTATTGAAGAAGTCGGAGCTGTACTTGCCAGAGAACGCGAGACTCTTCGGGAATTCGCCCATGAGCTCGATAATCTGCGCGATGTGGTCGTCGTCCTTGCTGTACCGCGAACCTGATGCCGGATCGAACAGATAATCCCCGCCCGTTATAAGCTCAAAGATCTAGCGAGCACTGATCAGATGTAATTGCGCGAGCCAGTGCGGCGGGGGAGCCATGGGACCGGTACACAAGCGTAAATGGGCACCTACAATGCACGCGACACTCCAAATATCCGCACTGGGCCCCCACTTCGCCCCTAGGATGACTTCCGGACACCGGTACTGCCGCGTCTGTATGTCGTCCGTGAAGTGGTGTTCTACCCACGTCGCTGATATAGGCACGTGGTCATTCTCACATGCAAGAGACAGACCACGCGTGAGCTTACCGTTTCCCAGGTCAGCGATCTTCACCGTGATCTTCTCTGGGCCCTCATACACAGCTCCGACGCCATCAACCGACATCGCGCTCGTTGACAACGGCGGATCTGTCGTCATTGGATCGTCTGAACTCGAGCTGTATGGCGGGGGTGCAGGCGCAGGAGTTGGTGGCGCCCGTGATTGAGAGCCAGCACTGGGAGCTTGCTGAGACAAAAGAGATGGACCAGCCTGCTTTGCCTTGCCAGAACTCGGTCGCGTCTTCTCACCAAACGGCGACGACTCGAGCGTGACCCCCGACATGCGCTCCGCAGCGACCTCAGCCGAGTCCGCCCGCTTGCGCCCGTCCGTCTCTTTCCCATCGCTCACCTCGTCGCTCTGGACTTTTGCTTTCGTCGAGCTGCTCGCACTTGCTGGCCGACTCGCGCCGCCCCCGTCCTCGATCTTGCTCATCCCGAACGCCCAGCGGTCTAGGTGTGACGAAGAACCGAACGAAGACGACGGCGAAGGGAGAGGTTGCGAGCCGGTGATGAAGACGGACTCGGATCGCGGAGTCTGGTTCCCACCCCGACCCCGTGACGGTGGTACCCCGACCAGACGCGTTGGTGGCGGCGTTTGTGAAGCTGACTGGGCAGCCAGTTCTGCCTGGATAACTGTCTCGACGTCATCGATGCAGATCAGGACGTTCTCCGGCTTCAAATCTGCGCGTAAAGGCCGTCAGCGTTCGTCGCCCAAGCACACGTGCTCGCTCACCTGTGTGGATGACACCACAACACCGGTGCATATAGTCCAGTCCGAGCAAGATTTGCTTCGCAATCTGCTTCACGAGGTGCATCGGCACGCCCTTGTTCTGGTGTCGCTTGATCAGCCCGAGCAGATTCTCGCCCAAGACCTCGAACACCATGCACACATGCGTGCCGTTCGGGCCCTTGTGTCGGAAGTGGTCGAGGAACGAAATGACGTGTGAGCGACCGGGATGGGTCTGGGATGGTGATGGCGCAGGATTCGGGTTCTCGGACGTAGGTTGTACGGAGGGTGTAGAGGAGGTGATCAGTCGTTGAAGCAGTTTGATCTCGTCAAGCGCAGTTTCGGTGTAGCGCGGGGCGGACTTGACAACTTTGAGAGCTACATGGCGGTTCAATCTGTCCAGCGCAAGTGATTAGTATGAAGGTGACAGATGCCTCCACACCTGGGTCGGAGTATGCGTGCAATGAGTAAGCCATCGGCGCATGAGAAGCCAGGGAGAAAGGGCACAACAAGAGTACGCATTCTGATGCTGGAATATCTCTTCTGAGTTCCCACATGGTGTGCACATACATATAACCACAGTGAGGCTATTTCACAGGACGCGCCAAACACTGTCCACGGATCCCAACGTGACCATGGCGGACATTGGCCAAAGAACCGCACCGCACAACGCTTCCCTCAGCTAGCAGAAATGTAGTGCGGCGAATCCTAACAGAAGTGGCGCCGTTTCACCTTTCCCTGCTGCACGATGTACCAGCGAGGGGCGGACACCATGGTCGAACTCTGCAGTGCTGCGTTCGTGGGTTACGACAGATCATTGATCAGCCGACCGTCCCACACCATTCTGTGACCAGAACGGGAATGAGGCACCAGCGTCCATGCGCGCACAGTCAGCTCATGCAGATGTTCATAGTCAGATAGTCAGGGTAAGTAGCCTGTAGATGCCCTCGCTACGCACATAGCCGAGCATATGATGGGATCTCAGAGGGCGGCAGGGATATGAACTCGAGATACGAGCGTGGAATGAGGGGTTGGCGCAAAGAGCAATAGCCGAACTTTGTCTGAGGGCTACGAGCCACCCGACTGTCCTACATTTTTGCGGAGGGAAAATGGCAGCGAGGCTAATGCATGCAGAGTCAATTCGTGCGAGTCGTTCTCTACTTCGTAGCAAATGCCTCGCACGACGGATTCGCACAGTCGGATGCCCGCTTGAGAGCAGGATTTCCAGGCACGGAGTCGTGAAGTTGGATATGCAGCTTAACCGTTATTGCAGGATGCTGAGTACCTTGTGGAAACTTCACCGGGCGCTCGCCAGCCGAGGGAATGAGAGATTGTGAGAGAGCGCGACGGAGATAGGGTGAACAGTGCCGACACGAGCGAACAAGAAGTTCACGCAGGGCTCGCTGAACAGCTGCTCACGACGGGTGGCTAAAGTCATACGTAAGTCGATGGGGCCGATCGCTTTGGAGAGGAAAGCAGCGGTCGAAAGCGGGACAGATGTCGGCGCGAACGCACACGACAACCTAACCGCTCGAACGACTGAGCATGGTAGCATGTTCGGCGGGGGTGGGATATGCAACGGGGATGTCTTGACCGCGGTGGGGGTGGAGGAAGGAGAAGAGAAAGGGAGAGCAAATACGAGGACTCGACGCAAGTAAAGCGCTCACTTTGTGTCCTTTGCCAACCAAACTGTGGAAAAGTGGCCCCAACCGAGCTTGCGTATGACTTGATATCTGGCGTCGGAGAAGGCGTCGCCAATGTGTACGGGATGGTACCCGCCCTTGACGTAGTCTTCCCAGTCCTCCTCGTCCTCGGTCATGAGGGAATGAGAGTGAGAAGAGTCGTAAGAGCCGGCGTGTGACATTGTGTTCAGACGTTTATCGTATCCTAAGCCGTGCTCTGGTTGATGGAGAGATAAGGCGTGGCATACAGATAAGGTCGCTTACCCTCTCCCTATTCCCTCAAATTTGGTGTCCGTAAGCTTGAGGTCGTCGCGGGACACGTCGACGAAGTGTTTCGTATCGTCTGCGGAGCGTTATATGCGGGCAGGAGCAGGAGGGGGGTGGGTAGGAGCAGTACCATGCACAGACAACGCGCTCAACTGGTAAACATGTCTCAATATGGCAACTCAAAGTGGATTACGCAACGCTGTCCCGCATCGTCTACTTCCTCCTCGCGCCCTTACACCCTCCTTCGCACATCTTCCAATCCTACTCGTCGCTGTCGTCGTCGTCGTCGAGTGCCCCTTCCAATCATTCGCGTACAACACCTAGCCACGATGATGGAGTCGCACGATTGATCAGGTCCACAAGAAACGGAAAAAATACTCGACATCCAGACCTCGCCCTTGACTCCCAGTCCTACTGAACTACACTTCCTTGCTTCACTCATGCATATGCTCTCTGTCTGTTCCAATATCTCCTCGCTCAAACGAAAACTGATGCTCGCGCAACCACGTGGGTAGTTCAAAAGAGTTAAGGGCCTGTTCGGAAACAAAAATATCTGGAAAAGTAGTGAAAAATAGGCCTACTTTCATGCTTTTCAGAAGAAGATATAGTCAAAAAATCTCCACATTGTTCGCGCTTCGGCGCCTGCCTGTACGAACGACTCCGAAGTCGGAGTCCGAAAGAGTACAAGTAAAGGCCGATGTACGTAGCTAGTAGAAGCAGGAATACCTCTCCTAGTGTGCTGAGAGGACCTGTGGTGTACCATGGCGATGCTGAAGCCATGGACTGGAGGATCTGGACTACTAGACGGTCTGAATGGCGGCATCCAGTAATTTTGCTAGCAGACGGCATGAAAGGCAAGAAATCAAGCTTAAGGGCTTGTTCGGTAAGAAAAGGTAATCAGAAAAGTAGACCAACTTATTGCCCATATGTAGGCGCAGATCCCAGAAAATAAATGGAAAATAGGTGAAAGTGCAAACATTCGATATGCCCACCTTGCAATGGACACCAATGTTTTTGCCTTTCCCACTCTGATCCCCACGCTCATAGACTCCGGCTCCTCACACTGTTTCTTAGATACAGAGTTTGTAGAGCAACACACTATACCCACACAATCCATGACTCCGCTCTGATTGCAATTTGTCGCGACCTAAGGTCGAGCGAGAGTAGGGGAGACGAACTAGAGGGGACGAGGGTGAGTCGACTGGGGCTTGTGCAGCGCTAGCAAGCAAGGCTCGAACGTAGGGCTGGAGACAAGATGTTTTGAGCATGTAACTACAGGGGAAATACATCAGGGCTTACCTGGAGACAAGAGGTCAAAACTGAGTCTCCAGGGTGCCAGCACTACAGTATATATATGTCTACAAGCACCAAGGACAAACAAGTCCAAAGCGCTGGGAAGCATCCACATTGTGATGGAGAGATGTACTCGAAACGCAATGGGAGATGCACTTGAAATGTAAGAAGAGATAGATAATCAAAATACGATGAATATGAAACAATAGATAAATAACCCGAGGTATTGGACTGAGGGTGGAGATGAACAATGAAGGGAACAAAGTGGACTGGTTCATGACACAATTGTTTGATGGGACATCAAACTAGATGATCACTCAGACAGCAACCTTTGCATTCTACTTCCCCATGGGTGAGGTCATCTCTGTTGACTGCTACATCACTTAACTCAACAAGCCAGTCTCCACCATTCTGGGATACAGCTGGCTCCATGACTACAATCTGTTAGGACTGTGCAGCATGGCTGAGTCCCAAGTCTGGGATGTCCAAAAGTCCAGTGTGCACTGCAGAGGATGAAGACTTCAGCAAAGCTATGAGTGACGTGCCTGAGTATCACCTGGGGGCCTCCTATTTGGGATGGAGTTCTTCTATCTGGGACGGAGGTCAGAATGGACTACAGGGCTACTGGAGTCTAGGGTTGGAGGTCAGATGTGGTGGGTTGAAGGAGAGGGGTCAGAGGGACTTCAAGAGTGCAACTTGGTTGGAGTCACACAGAGGTCCAAAGACAGAGAGAGGAGAAAGGAGATGAGATGAATGGACAGAGGTAGATGAAAGGGACCAAGGAGTGAATGAGTGAATGAGATATTCCAACTGAGGGAAGTACATTGCTATGCTATGTACTTATATACGTAGGTCCGGACCTGAAGTCTGGGACAGGGTGCACAGAGCTGTGCTATGGGTGCACCAGAGAAACAATGTAAGTAAGACACCAGAATGGAGTGCAGGACAGGAAGGGTGAGATGCGGGATGGGAAGGGTGAAATGAGACTGGGGTTCACAGAGCAGGAGGGTGTCTCAGGAGGAGTAAGACAAGCAGGACGGGAATACAAGTCTGGAACAAGAGAGTAGAGTAAGTCTAAGCTAAAGTAGGAACAAAGTAGCGTAAGCAAGGAGTGTAAGCTGGAGTATGGAGTACAGAGAACGGTAAAATGGAGAACAGAGAATGGGATGGGGAGAATGTGAAAGGAGGATGGAGTATGAAAGGTACAGGGTAGGGTACAGAGTAGGAGGTACAGAGTCTGGGGTGAAAGTCTATGATGTGGGTTATGCGCTGCATGGATTGTAACACAATCCGCTGATTGACTGGAGGAAGCACAGCATCCAATTCTGAACCATGTATCTGACGTGGTACCAATTCTGCCCACTCTAGCACCTCTGCCTAAGCACCCCAAACTGACCTCTGCCCGCTCTTCTCCCTGGGTATCTCTCATCAGTGCAGCTACATTCATGCACACCTGTAAGCTACCGGGCTCCAAGAGCTTTACCCTTAATCCAGCATTGGACACAGCCTTCACTCGCAGCTCAGCAATCTCCAAAAAAACCACCAGACCTCACTGGAATACCAGAGGAATATGGTTGGGGACGGAACTTCATGTCAAATTGCATTTTTGGGAATTTTCATTCAATTTTGAAATTCTATATACCAAACTACCCCTGTTTAAGCATAAATCTGAGCGAATGAAACTTTTTGAGCGCTTAACCCTAACCCTAAGAATTGTGCCAAATTTCCTGGAGATCAACGACATCTCGCAAGGTCCTTACGGTGTATTGATCACTCACCAGAGCACCTTGAGAGAGTTTAGCAAGCTTGCTTTGTCTCTCCACTTCTGCCTCCTCAAGATCTTTGCTTTGCACTGCGCGGTGGGACTTGAATTTGCAGACAGCATACTCGGCAACAACACCGGTTGCCCCAAGGCGATACACGCTGACATAGCAGAACGCTCGCCTGAAGAAGCGGCGTATGGTAAGCAATGGACAGTTGTTCAATGCTTCTTGAACGACTCTCCTCAATGACTTGAGATGCACCGATGTCAGTGCCCAGCTAGCCGTGACGTGTGAATGAGAACCCACCTGTTGCAGAAGGGACTTCTCGTTTTGGAAGTCCTTCTGAAGTGACAGCGTGCAATGCATGCAGCAGTCAGTTGGCCGGTTGTCCTCTTCGTCTTCAGTGCCATACACCTCGCCTTCATCTATCTGTGCCAACTCCTCGTTCGCCGTGCCTGTGAGATGTTCTTTGCGGGAACGTAATTGCTTGCAGTCCTTGCAGTTGCCGATCATCTTGATCTTTAGCAACCCATGCTCCGAGAGAATGAGACGCATTCCCTTGGGCTGCCCCTTGTACTCCTTATAAGGATGGTCAGCAGGAAGGGAAGAAGGGAACTGCATGGACTGGGGTTTCCCTGCATGGCCATGGGGAGTATTGTCAGGCATGATGGTGTCATGCATGGGAGGGACTTGGCCGCCGGGATTGACATTCATTTTTGTTGCAGAGAGCGCATCTTTGCAAGACTGCCATGGCAAGATGAATTGTCAAACACCCAGTGGACAACTGCGTTTGGATAGAGGCGACATGCAATGGGAATTGCATTCCGGACCTGGGATTCAGGTTTATAGGTGAGTTATATCAGAAATTGGATACTCAGTGAGCGGAATATCTGTTCGACCATCTGTTCCATGTTCCAGTACTCGTCCCCTCCACTCCATGAGCTTGAATAGATGGTGATGCGTGAATCAGTGACTTGCAGACGTTCATTGGCAGGAAGTGTGGCATTCTCTTCAAGTAACTTGTCGGTGAGTGCAAGGTTACCGAACCGCCTGGCAAATGAACCCTGAGACCATGATGAGCCATCCTTTATCCTTCTTCTTCAAGACATGTTCACCCGCTTTGAGCCAGTAGTCCCCATTGTAGTCATTTGCGTGAAATGCTGACTCATCATGGACAGCGATGACGTGCTCTTTCCCAGAGCTGTCAAGCATCAAGGGTGGCATCTCTGTCATGTCGGGACCATTGTGAGTTGCCATGTATCTGTATATGCAAGTGAGTAATCATGTATATCAATAGATTATGCACATACAGTTCAAACTCTGCCAACTCCGCAAGGTATGCCTTGCGCCGATGTTTGACATCCTTCCGCTCATGTCCATCCCAGTACACACCCTTCAATTGTTGTCTTCGGCGATATCCAAGCTTCCACAGCCAGCAACGTGCTTGCCAGAGACTGAGCTCTCACTTCTTGAGGTCTAATGATGGCAGTAGAGTTGAGTTGAGGTGCGTTTGAAGCAGCTTTGGATTAACCTGTACGATACAGTGCTGAGATAAAACATATCAGCGTATAGATTTATAGATCTTACCTCGCCAGGTTTGAGCGTTTGGAGCCATGTCTGGACTCCCACTGTGACGGCCTCATTGTCCAATGTCAACTCACCCCGGCATTTTTGACCTTGGCGGGATGGTTTGAGAGACTCCGTTGTCTCGAAGTGGCGAGCCCGTACGCAGAGAACCCGGGCAAATGCCGGACCTCGCTGGTGACATTGAGAGATGCGCAGTGTGGCATGGAGACATCCAAGGCAGGGAAGAAGCTTATAGAAGTCTATCAGACAGGAGAACAGCACCTCGGTGCAGTAATCCTTTGCTTTTCAAGCATTCCGCAACCCCTCTCTTGCAAGCGACTGAAGCTCATTGGATGACTTCAGCTCCTCTGTCTCCAGGACCTCTTCGACGTACTCTGCAATCTCCTCGGCGAGAACAACAGAAGGTTTGTCTTCAGTGGTGTCATGGTGACCACTGCCAGTGACCGCTGACAGCGGTTCCTCAGAGTTCAAGCTGGTGGTACCGAATAGCTTTAAGGGAGTGTCGTCTTCCGATGACTCTTCCAATTCCTGATGTTCTGCAAGAGGCTCCAATCGCAAGTGCACCAGCTCAGGGTCTGGGTGTGGCATGAAAGCACTGGGAGCCTTCGAGAAGTAGGATGTTAACAAGGTTTGTACATGGTGATCGGGTCTTCGAGGCTGGATACTCTGAAGCTGACGCTGTACAGAGGGGTCATCCTCGTCAAGTCCATTCCTCTCCGCCTCCTCCAGTATCCGCTGCCGCTTCCGGTACACTGTTCGGACAGCATCCCCACTAACACCATAAGGACCTCGCTTCTTGCCTGTCTTGTCCTGCGCACCGCCAGCCTTGTCTTTAGGTCCATCAAGAGCATGTTCCGCACCCTTCATGGAGGCCATGCGGAGCTTGCTCAGCTTCCTGTTGTCTGCTGCCTCCGCCACTGCCCGTGCTGCATCCTCACGCTCTTGCTTGATCCACATCCATTCTTGCTTGATCTGCACCCATACTTGGTTCCCGTCCTCACCGGAACTGGAAGGTTCATGCTCGCTCGGCGGCTCTGAAGCTTCTTCAATGGCATCTTCTGCTTTGGACTCAGGATATGATCTAGTGGGCAGTAGCAACGGCTCCTCTGGGAAGATGGCTTGGATAAATTGACCAGAGGGTCCTCGAGGAGCAGAAGACTTCTTGGAGCAACAAGGCATGGTAGCAGATGGTCCCGGATTCACTGTACTACGGTCTCCTGCGTGTTAGATAAGTGCCTTAGTATCCATATATGGATACATTCCCAAAATGGATATAATTATATAATCACGTTTTGCCAAAACGAAGGTGACAGGACAAAATTTGAGGATTGATATAATCTGCTCCGACCAAGCTTTAGTATCCTCTTATAGCTCTCTTTTACACTATGTGTCCAATCTCCAGGAGTTGTGGCACGGGAGCCTTAGCAAACGCGAGGAATGGCTTGGGCGCTCGTCACGAAGTTCCGTCCCCAACCATACCACAAGTTTGCAGACATCTTCAACAAGACCAAAGCTGACACACTACTGGAACACCATGACCATGACTTCAAGATTGTTCTTGAAGACAGCACCATGCCTCCACTTGGACCCATCTATTCACTCTCCAAGGTAGAACTTGACACACTCCAGTAGCACATCAACGAGGACCTCCACTTTGGGTTCATATGTCCCTCCATTTCTCCATGTGGGGCTCCAGTCCTCTTTGTCAAGAAAAAGGGTGGCTCACTCTGCCTCTGTGTTGACTACCCTGGACTTAACAAGATCACTTAAAAAGACCGGTACCTGCTGCTGCTCATCTTGGACCTCCTCAATGTCATGACCTAGGGTCGAGCAAGAGTGGGGAAGATGAACCTAGAGGGACGGGGGGTGAGTCAACTGAGGCTTGTGCAGCACTAGCGAGCAAGGCTTGAATGTAGGGCTGGAGACAAGATGTATTGAGCATGTACTACAGGGAAAATACATCTGGGGCTTACCTGGAGACAAGAGGTCAAAACTGAGTCTCCAGGGTGCCAGCACTACAGTATATATGTGTTTACAAGCACCAAGGACAAACAAGTCCAAAGTGCTGGGAAGCATCAACATCACAATGGAGAGATGTACTCGAAATGCCAAGGGAGATGCACTTGAAACAGAGTGAAAGATGAACAATCGGAATGTGATGAAGATGAAACAAATAGATACATAACCCAAAGTATTGGACTGAGGGTGGAGATGAACAATGAAGGAAACAAAGTGGACTGGTTCATGACACTCAATGCACCAGGGAAAGCCCGGATCTACATCAAGATTGACCTCTAGCATGCCTATAACCTGGTCCGCATTGCTCCTGGAGATGAGTGGAAGGCCCATTCCACTGCCAGTACAGGTCCTTTAAGTGGCTGCTTATGCCTTCTGGACTTTCCAATGCCCCAGTGGCCTTTCAACACTTTGTGAATGAGACCTTGGTGGATATGCTTGATGTGTGCGTAGTTGTCAATTTGGATGACATTCAGATCTGCTCCAACAACCCTGGGGAACACCAGAAGCATGTCAAGGAAGTTCTCCAACACCTTCAGAAACACAGACTCTAGCCCCACACAGACAAGTGCAAATTCCACACAGACTCCATCAAGTACCTTGGCTACATCATGTTTCCCAACGGCCTGACCATGGACAAGTCGAAGGTCAAGGCTATACTGGACTGGCTGGAATTTTGCAAAATCCATGACATACAGTCCTTCCTTGGGTTTGCCAACTTTTACCATTGTTTCATCCACAACCACTCTGACATTGTCATCCCACTCACTCAACTCACCCACAATGGTGTTCCCTGGAACTTCTTCAAGAAATGCCAGAACTCATTAAACACCCTGAAGCAGGCCTTCACCTCCACTCTGATTTTGCACCACTGGGAGCATGACCACCAGATCACTGTTAGAACAGACACTTTGGACTACACCATTTGTCGTGGAGACAAGCCCTTAGATGTGCAATGCCTGGTGAAGGGTATTGTCAACACCAACGTGACTTTGGTACAGAGATAGAAGGCGGAAGAAAGGGGAGGGGTAGAGGGTGAGCAATCAACTCACAGATTTGGTTGTGTTAGTATTGAGTGAGATGTAGATATCAATCATGCAAGGCTAGTCCCCAAAGACCAAAGTTAGCATTGTACACTACTGAGAATACAAGGCTCACCTAGTCCCCAAAGACCGAAGAGGTCAAGATGAGAACTAGGGACACATCGTATCTGTAGAACAGGGTGCTACCAACTATCTACAGTGTAGCTACCCAGACTCACCTGCTGGGGTTGTTTGCTTAGTGCTTGTGCTGGTGAGAAGCAAGATGCAACTTTTATTACACCAGCCTACAGTGGATGTTATATACTACTTGGGTGTACAGCATTCTGTAATACTGTACAGTTATCATCTAATGTTAGGACTGTGCGGCGCAATGAACTACACTAAGTCTGGTGGGCCTGAAGTCCGGACGTGCGCTGTGGGGGTGAAGACTTCGGCGAAGCTATTAGCAACATGCCTGAGTTCCGCCCAGGGGTCTTCTATTTGGGATGGGGGTCGGAGACGGAGTTCCGAAGTACCAGAGATTGAGGATGGATGTCGAGACGAAGTCGGGACGATAAGTCGAGAGACTTTGGAGGCATGACTTAGATGGAGTCACGCAGAGGCCCAAGGGCAAGGAGGATGAAGAGGATAGATTGGCAAAGGGAGCAGAGGGGACCGAGGAGTATGAGTAGAAGTAGATGAGTAACGAGTAAACGAGATATTTGAACTGCTGAACTACACTGCTACGCTACAGACTTATATATGTATGTCCGGGTCCAAAGTCTGGGACAGAGCGTGTGGGGCGGTGCTACAGGTGCATCGGCAAGACATAGTAGGTAAGACACCGGAATGCAATGCAGGACGGGAAGAGTAAGACAGCGGGACGGAAAGGTGAGACGAGACCGGGGTTCACGGCGCAGGAGGGTGTCTTGGGAGGAGTGAGACGAGCAGTGACAGGAACCCAGATCCACGGTAAGAAGTATTGTAAGGCTAAACTACAAGGAGAACAAGTAGAAGTGTCGTAATGTAAGCAGGAAGTGTAAGCCAGGGTCCACGGTACGGGAACTGAGTACGGGATTTGGAGGACAGAGGTGAATCGTCTGAGGTGAATGGTGTTCGGAACTTGGGGCTCGGGATTTGGGATTCGGGGTTTGAGGTTTGGCATGGGTCGTAACATCTAACCTCAGTTGGTCACTAATTATAGCACCCTAGAACTGATCCTACAGCTCCATACTAACCAGAGTTCTGATATCATTCCTCCAGGAATGTTGAGTGTTATTTGATGAACTCTGAACCTGGAAGGCTGGGAGCGACCCTGTAAGTCACACAATAAGGATCTTCAGTCAGTGAGCGAACGACTCTATTGCATAGTCAAGTACCTGTAAGTCACACAATAAGGACTACAAGTACTAGTCAGTAAAGTATAGTAAAGCATATGTAAGTAGTGGGACTTACTCTTCAGTCAGTGAGCGAACGACTGAAGAGCAGGGGAGAGATGTGAGCTGCTTTTATAGATGTAGGGAAGGCAGCTGAGTAAGCATAGAAAGCAGTCACATGTTAACCATAGAAGGATGAGTAAGAGACATATGAAGAGGAAAATGATGGTTCCCTGGGATATGGTTGTGACATGATGTCACCTGTCACCAGCCAGTTGGTTCAATTGGTCCACCCAAATTGGCATTTCACCTGTCACACCCCTGGTTGAAATGATCAAATTAGTACAGTATTGTCAATAGAATGTCAAATATTGGAGCAGATAAAATCCATGACATTTCTGCATGCAGATATATTGGTATCCATAGCAAGCCAGTTCGAATAGATTCACATACACAAATATATGTGAATGGTCCCAAATGGGTGGGTTTTCTGTGATCCTTAGGGGTTGCTCTCCGGTGTGTTTGGGACAACACTATACACGTGACAAAAAACGGATTGGCGCTAAATCCCACTGTGATTTAACTTCGCATTCCTCCCTCTAGGATAAAAAACCCCATTACCCGGACGACGGCAATTAGAAGACTAGTGCCCTTCTAGGTGTTCTTAAAGTAATGGAAACTAAACCTTCAGGCATCCCACCTCGTATCGAGCGCCTCCTTGCCGTGGAGAACCTTACTAGAGGTGGTGAGAAAGTGCTACTGTGTATACACCCTTCTAGCAAACTCACTGTACTTGTCTAGCTTCAATACTCATTCTCAAGGCTCAAATGTCGGCTACACGGCCGTCGCCGGGAGTATGCACAGGGATGAGGTAAACTACAGCGTCTGATCTCTTCGTTGAATACTCATTACCATTCGTACAATCCAGTCATCCGATAGCACACCATCGGATGGTGCTGTGTACCCACAGCGTTTGTGAAACCAGTTCTGACGATCCTCGGCTGTCATGACGCTCCGTGTCCCTGTGGAACTGATAGAACGGACTATCGACGAGCTCTGGGACGATCCCCGGTCCCTTCGTGCCTGCGCGCTCACATGCCACAAATTGTTACCTCGAAGCCGTCTTCATCTCTTCCGTACGGTCCATATCGCAAATCTCTCCGGATTGAACTCGCTTTACCGCCTTCTCATGTCGACCCCGGTCCTCGCAAGTTTCATCCGAGTAGTCAATGTACATACCGCCTCACTGGCGGAGGTCGCGTTCGACAGTGCCCCACTGGTCCTGCTGCCGGTCTTGCCCAGGTTGCAATGCTGGGAATTTCAAGGCTTCCCCTGGTCTCTCTCCTTCCAGATGAGGGGGCCCGCGCTTGCCTCCTTGCGGCAATACGCAGCCGTGCGAGAACTCCGGCTGGGCCACTTGCTTTTCACGCGTGGCACGGACCTCGCGAAACTGTTGCTTGCGCTGCCTTACCTCAGGTCTTTGTGGATCTGCCATACAACGATTGAATTAGAGGGGACGCAATGGAAGTCACTCCTCACTCGTCTCTCGAAACATCTGCGACTATCGGCACTGCGGGTAAAATTCCTTGTCGCGGGCATCTGGGATAATCTGATACTAACCCTAGCTCTCGGCAGGTTGATCATCGCTCAGCGCCTGGTCTTCGCACCATTTACACGCTCGTGGAAACTGCCGCACCCCTCATCGAGGAACTGGCGATTAGCATAAACCTTGTCAATGACGAAATCCGTGAAGGTGAGGAGCTCGTTGTCACATTCAAGTGATTAGGAGCTGATACAGTAATAGACTCGGAGGCGATCTTTCCAAGCTTGCTTTTGCACTTTACGAGCCTCCACACAGTGACACTACTCGCGATTCAAGGACCGTATTCTGACTTGCTCCGATCCTTGGCCTACCTGTTCCTCATCCTCCAGATGGGTATCCCGTTCAAGCTCAAGCAGTTATATATCGACTACACGGGTTGCACACCATTCTATGTTGCGATGCACCTGTGGAGTAATCCCCCCGGGTGGCAGAATTTGGATCGCGTCCTCTGCCAAGCACACCGCTCGTATCTCGACTTCCCGAGTATCACTTTTGTTTGGCCCCCCGCCAGGTGCCGCTCCTTCGACCTATGGAACGCAGGATTGGCTCATCGGTTGTCCGAGTCCGCAACGCGGTCAATCTACACGGCTGCCTGTCATGTTGGTGCGGCGTTGCCAAGGCTGCTTTGGGACGATCCGTGTGCACTAACTCACGTTACCGATCATGCAGACCTGCACGCCTGGAGCTATCGTCACAAGCGCATGTGCCTGTCCTTTCTCGCGGCTTCTCCTACAGGAGCATGGGTGGTAAGCTGCGATGAGAGCGACGTCTATCTATGGGATACCGACTTTGAGTGTCTCGCTGGAGACGTTCACGCTGTCGTATGCATGGCGCCCGTGTCCTCTCCGTTCAACTGCCAATATTTCGTCGTCATCGCTTCCGACGATACGGCAGCGCAGGGCTGGATGGTGTTAGACCCACAACATTCCAGGGACCCCAATGCAAACGGAGATGTCCGGCGTTGCATTCAGTCGGTCCCTTCCGCCGGGTACTGTATCATCACTCACGCCGTATACGGCTCACCACCAAAGATTGTGTTCATGTCAGCCAACGGTGCGATGGGCGTTGTGGACATTGAGACTCGCAGGTTGAGCATTGTTTCCCGAGAGCCTCTTACGCGCCCTTCACAGCTCCGCGAAGGCGCGTTCGCGGTCTCCGCTGACCAACACTGGCTCGCTGATTGGCATACTCAAGGGTCAATGCTCGTATGGGATCTCACGACCTCCCCTCCTAGCTTTCGGTTCTTGTTCACACTTCCTCCTCCTAACACTGATCATGCTCAGGGCGTCGAGGAGATTCTCACGGCCACATTTTGCCCTCCAAGCGCCATCTTGGTGGGTGTGTCGAGCCGCGGGACGGTCTGGTCTTGGGACGTTTTTACAGGCATACCGCTTTGTCTCCCATCCAGAGTCCCTGGACCCACCCACCTGTCCCCGTCCTCCACCATCGCACTGTCGCGGAACGGGAAGCGACTTGCGTGGACGTCCGGAAACGGATCGGGCCGTACCCGTTCTGCAGCTCCGAATGTGGATCCGTCATGGAACTCGGTGGCATTGGTCGACCTGTCGGACCCGACTCGCCGTCGACGCCGGTCTCGGGCAGTACTTCGAGGACACCGCGCGGGCATCTGTGCGTTCGCGTTCTCGCCGGATGCAGAGTACATCGTGACCGCCTCCGCGGACTACACCGTGCGGCTGTGGCGGACCCAAGACGGAGTGTGTATGAGGACGTTCACGGAGCACCGGGTGAGCGTCACCCATGTGATCTTCTCGGACGATGGCAGGTTCTTGGTGTCTGGAGCGGAGGATGGAACGGTGTGTGTTAGGAAGATGGAGGACGTCCTCTAATAGAGTGAGCATGCCGTGGACTAACGAGGACTGGCTTTGGTGTGGTACTTACTCGTATGCCGTCTGAGCTACCACCGCACCATGACTGACCAAATAACACGTCTTCGCTGAGTTGAGCTTTGCTTTATCTTCTCGTGTGCGCGTCTGGGTTCGACCTGCATATCTCCCATGCATCCTTTTGATGGTGTGAGCTGGCTTTCAGATCTGTGGTTCCATGGGTTTAGGGGCCTCCCATGTCCGTACTGTGTTTTTCGTGTCTGCTTTTCGAGCAAGGGTTGTCCGAGTATCTCGCAAAACCATGTCGCAGTGGACTTCTGCAGGAGCCTGGAAAATAGTCCGAAGGTCGCGTGCGACATAACATTATCCTATACGAGCTTCGGAGGTGCGAATATACGATGATGACGGTATCTACACACGTGTTACATGTGAGCGAGTACAGAGCGAGCGATATTTGGACGACGGCATTCGTTAAGTGTTGGGTTGCGTTAGCAAGTAGAACAGCGAGTTACCGACAGCTAAACGGTCCCGGGCCCCTGAGCGTGCATGCGACGCGACGTATGTATGGACTGGACTATAAGATATACAGAACGCAGGACAGAGCGAACGACATCGACCGCCACGGGGTGCGTCAACAAGGAGCCGAACGGATATCAAGCACGCACACGCACACGCACAGCACAGCGCAGCAGAGGGGGGGAAGAGAAAGAGACATACACGACAGAGCCTACACCATACACACACGCGCACACGTGCACTCGCACTCTATCATACCTGGAGAAAGTCTGTCCGCAACGAGTCCGCGTCGCCTTTATGTTTCTGCCTCGTCGTCCACGCGATCGGTCCGGGAGACACGCTCATCAGCGGCCTCGACGACGTCGTCGTCGTCGCCGCCGCCGCCGCCTCCCTCTCCCTATCTCTATCTCGCGTATGAACAATGGGGGTGTCCAACGAGATGCTCCGCATCTCCACCGCGTTGCTCGACAGGCTCGCGTCGCGCCCAGGCACGGGGACCTGCGTGTATGACAGGTTCGCCGCGTTCTCGCGCAGCGGCGGTGGCGGCGGGGAGCGTGCGCGGGTTCCGGAGAAGGCGCCCTTGACGATGTCGAGGATCCCGCTCCCTCCGCCTCCGCCTCCGCTGCCACTACCGCTCCCGCTCGCGACGCCTCCGCTTTTGGCGGAAGCGGCGGAAGAGGAGTAGTACCCGGTGCTGGTTGGGTTGATGGAGGACTGGCCGTAGCGGAAGGCGCGCTCGCGGGCGCGGCGGCGGTCGTGTATGCGGCGAAGGACGAGGTAGACGGCGAGGACGGAGAGCGCGACGGCGATGAGGATGCCGAAGAGCATTGCGAGGATGGTCGGCACTTTGTTCGTCGTCGCTGCGGAGGCGGCTGGGGGCTGGGGCAAGGCGGTGTTTCTGTGGGGCGACGAGCGACGATAGAGTTAGGAACGGGACTCGAGATGCGGGTTCGAGTGAAGAGGTACGCACGCGAGAGACCCTGTGGAGGTTGTGACGGAAGCGGATGATTGTGATATCCTGTGTGATGAATGGCATCAGCGACTGGCCCAATGTGCAGTCGGAGCTGAAGGGGAGAACACGCGCGCATGCTTAGCGCGGAGCGAGTAGATTGCCCAGAATGTCGTGGAAGAAACAACCAACGTCGCAAGAAAAGAGATGCTCAATCAAAACCGATGGGAGGAGAGAAGATGGGATGGGTGAAGCGAAGGGCGGACGAATGAGTGAAGAGCGGGACTCAAACGAGATCGAAGTCCCAGTACAACGAGATGCGAGGAGAGAGGACCGCATGATATTAGGACAAAAATCTCCCACAGCATAATATGTCCATGACAGAACCAGGAGATGCGTCCAGGGGCCTTTGGGACAAGGCCGGGAAGCTGAAGGACGGCAGAAAGAACCGTGAACGCCTAGCCCCGTAATCCGACGGAGTCGGCACAGGCGATCCTCCGCGAAGCCCGTGGACGCTAGACCCCGAGGCCGAGTACAACTGTCTTTCAGGGCCACGAGAACAGGCATGGCGACGACGGAGTACGCCTTGGGAGGAACCGCCGACACAATTGAGAGGATGACACGACTGGACCCCCGAAGGACACCAGGTTCACAGTCTGACCATGCACTGTGTCATTGACGACTAGCAGCCATACACGACGCGACGGACGCCGGGGGGATGGGGGTATGCACCTTGAGCCCTAGATAGAAATCCACCCCAAACGAGCGGACAGTGGCCATCCGTTGGCACGAGCCGAAAAAGGGCACAAGGAGAAGCCCAGAGAGAAAACAAGGAACGAGGAACAACGAACAAGGGACAAGGAACGGGACGTACTCGGATTGCCATGGGGGCAGGGACGTGGCGGTCGTGGTGGTGTGGGTCGAGGCACTACGGGGCGTTGCGACAACGCCAAAATGATCAATATCGCCAACACATGGAAGGAAGAGCGAAGAGAAAAGAGAAAAGACAGGGACGAAAAGAAAGGACGCACTTGCCGGCCGTGAACGTGACATAGTCGACATCGAGCCACTTGCCCTGCACGCCGTCGCCGCTGAGGACCGCGGTGAGCTTCACGAAGTGCACCGCGTCCTGGGCGAACGTGTGCGAGAAGAGCGCCGTGCGGAAGATGGTCTGAGGCTCGGCCGCGTCGAGCGTGGTGACGGTGTTGTCAAACTGGACTTGGTATTTGGCCTGTGGAAAGC
>KN050176.1:19833-38042 GCA_000743315.1 Lignosus rhinocerotis TM02
GTGTAATTCTGCGCGCGTGAGTGGGCGTGCGCCGGTGTGTGCGCAGTGCGGTAGGTACATGAAGTTCGAGCTGTCTGTTTCTTATGACGGACGTGGCGCATGAGGAGAGCACATCACGATCAGATTCTTTGCGTAGTATCTCGCGCCAGCGACAACGCGGAAGCGCATGACTTCTGTCGCGCTGGCGGGTGGGTGGATATGGCAGCAAAATCGCTTTCAAGGACGGAACCACCATCTGTCTGGGTGCGCGTTCCGACTCCCTACGTACACATATACCTCGCAAGGACGGTCGTCATTCTGCGTTCGCTGCGCCCTCTGAGCTGCACTCACACTCGAGACGAGACGTCCTTGCGAGGATGACGATGCGCTTCGGCATAGTCTCCGATGACGATCATCGTCCAGGACAGACGGACGTCGAACGTCGGACGAAGTGCAGTCGTAGTCGTACTGCCAGCGCCGGTGAGAGCGCTCTGGCAGAGGACGAGCGAGACAGACATGAAATGTCTGTCCTCGCGTGTGCGCAAGGTGGATCAACAAGCGCGGAACTGCGTACACTTCTCGCGCGTGTGGAGTCGGGGATGCGAGCGAGAGGGCTCCAGGAACCCAAGCCCTTCCATTCGAGCGCACGCGTACTCAGACGAAAGGAAGGACGCAGCAGCGCATCCGGACAGCTACAGCACGCGCCAAGCCAAGAGAGAGGTGGGAATAAAAGAAAAAAGGAAAGGAAAGAAACCACGTACATGGCCAGGACCCTTGGATCCATAGAGCGCGAAGGCGGAGCCCTGGAACTGGAAGGTCATGCTCGCGCCGTCGTCGGTGGCGACGTGGTAGGTGCTCTGAAAGAACTGGGCGCGGTCTGGGTCGGAGGCGGACTGGACGGCCCAGCCGGTGGAGTATCCGAACGTCGGGTCGGCGTCGTCGACGGTGAAGTTCATATAGCGGTGGAGGGGGAGACGAGAGCGAGAGCGAGGGCGAGGGCGAGGGGAGTTGGATGGATGGCTTTGGCTTTGGGGCGGTACACGAGGGGTAGGCACTGGTGCTAGGACGGAGTGCTTACGATGGGGCGTGGGCGTAAGTATCGTATGTCGTACGTCGAGATGATGAGAGCGAGGGCAGATGTGTTGGATGATTGCGAGTGAGTGATCAGCAGTGAGTTGGAGAGAGAATATGTTGGGAGCAGGCGAGGGCGGGGCAGATGCGCATGGGTCGGGCGAGCAGAGAGAAGCTCGAGTGGAAGCTGACCTGCACGGGTCGGAGGAGTTGAGAAGGAAAGACAGCGAGTTGGGTCGGTAAGGAAGGGGCAACCGTGGTACGGCAACGACAGGGGTGGGAGTGGGGGAGTGAACACCGACCAAGTGAACGCGAAAAAAGAGAGAAAGAGAGAAAGAGAGAGAGAGAGAGAACGAAGGCTCGTCGCGCGCGAGGTGAGGAGATGGATGGAATATGAAGAGCGCCCACCCGGACGACGGGCGGCGGATACTTAGTGGCCAAAGAGGGCCAAAGGAGGAGGCGGAGGCCATCGCTTGCGCGCATTCTGTGTTACAAATCAGTGATACCTCCCATCCAGGGCCATGCTCATCGCCTCGGCTCGGGTGGTATCACTCTGAAGAGAGTTCGCGTCGCGCGAGGGCTAAGCGTCAGGTGAAGCATTCGTTCATTTGCATCCATGGATGCGCGCGGGGACTCCTCGGGCATCGCGCGCGCACCAGTGCACTACCAGTGCGAGTCGCTCGCTCGTGAAAGTCTGACATAGGGGACAGCCTGTGCTGGAGATCGGGTGTTTGAATTTGTGGCTAGTGACAAGTACGACCACGTCACGACACGCGCGACGGAGGCGGAGGCGGGTTGTCATGGACTGGAGGACATTAGACTCAGAATCTGTCAGAGTGCGGCTGGGTGGATGCTGGGAATTATGGATATGTACTGAGATCGCAGAGCATCTGAGGATATGCGCGGGTACCTGAGCTCCTGTTCCGATGGGGCTACCTACTGTAGCTAGACTGCACACGCATGGGCTGTGTCAAGGTGGTAATCTGTGCAGAAGTTCGAGCGTGTCGCAAGGACTCAGCTGGCGATGAGGATGTGAGTTGAGTCCGCTCGAGGAGACTGATAAGTACTCGCGCATGTAGCACAGTCTCAGTCTGACGGAGGAGGCAGAAGACCGTGCACGTGACTGCTAGCCCACCTCCGAGCTCTTCCCCAAATTCCATCCTTCTCCCGCGCTGCGCATGAGAGTAAATGCCCAACGCTCGTTACTGTACATGCACAGCGAGCTCTCAAAAACAACAGAGAACGCCCTCACACACGTACGCTTTGTCGCCTGGCCATCGCAATCACGATTCAGCACATGGTAACTCTGCTGTACAGGACTAGTAAATGTCAACTCGACCGGCGGAAAAACAATTGCATACACTGCCAAGGGTGTGGTTAGCGTGCCACTGCTGCCCATCTGGATCTCTCCCTACATCCGAGTCGTATACTGATCGCTATCACTCCACATATCAGTCCTGTGCCACTCGCAAGTCGGAGACTGCGTACATACTATAGCTATAGGGACGCAGATCTCTCCAAGGCTACTAGTGCTAGACGAGTCAAACGTTAGCGTCGGCTCTAGACGGACATATTCTTCCACCGAGCCTAGGCCTGGGCCTAAGTTGCATCTGTGATATTCCACTTATCCACCCCAACGCAAACAAACGATCGCCAGGCCCCCTGTAGCTAGTAATAGACCCAGGCCTGTGGCCTGATGGTCGTCCATTCCCATCAAGCAGGCAAGTACATATGTAAGTACTCACTTAGTCTGTGTGTCGCCCGGAGATGTGCACCGCTGCCCGTAACGCGTTAGCCGCCGCGATCGTGCCAGCCGCCTGTGGGAAGAAACTTGAGTACTTCAGTCCGGAGGTGGAGGGTGGTTTGTCATTTTATGTACGCGCTCCGGGTGGCCTCTGCCATCTCTGATCTGTCCATTGACCGGGACCGTTGGCCCGTTGGCCGTTGGAACTATGTACAAGACGGCTAGCGAGCACCACCGATCGCAGTCGTGAGCATGAGTGATCAGGATCAGGATGAGGAGAGCCTTACCACGCGCACGCGCACAAACGGACACACTGCGACCGATGACCGATCGTGGCTGTTCATTGTGCGGTCGTGACAGTGGGCGTGGGGGTGAGTGAGCAAAGAGGCGGCGGCGGTGGAGTCGCGGATCCGGCGGGAAGGGGTGAACGTTTCAAATTTGAAGGAAGTCGACGACGATCGACCTCGGCGCCGCCGTACGTAGTACCGCGACGGGGGTGCACTGCACTGCATACATGTGGCCCGGAATCATGGGATGGGTGTTCGATGTCAGGCAGCGACGAGACGCGTACGAGATAATGTTGATCGTGCGGTCACGTCGAGGGCCTGGGGGTCCCGCACATGGAGCGGAGGAGGAGGGTGGTCGAGAGCACGTAGAGAGAGTATACACGCAAGCACCCGTGGCTCATTTTTTTATTCTACGACTAAACCGAGCTTACAACCTATTGAGAGAGGGGAAGATAAGGAATAAGATGCGAAGACCGAGACGAGTATCGAGCCAACAGAATAGCCGAAAACAATAGACAAGGGAGAGCCAGAAAGGAAAGAAGAGCAAGACCGCACGAGACACACGGAGAAGTAACAGCGAACGGTGAACGGTAAGCGGTGAACAGCGAAGAACGCATACTAAAGCATAAAGAAAAGAACACAATGACAATGTCAATGTTCGAGCGCAAGCGAACCCTTGTATGATCCGTAGAAGTGTGGAAATTTGCAGAACGCAGACGCGAGACACGAACACGAACACGAGAGAGAGAGAGAAAAGCGAAACGAGCGCGAGGAAACGCTGAGGAAAGTCGGAAAGAGCAGGCAAAGCATTAGAAGAGGGTGTGCGTACAGGTATGTATGGTATGTGCGTGCGCGTGCGGGGGCCAGGCCGGTTCCTGATATAGGATATATATATACGTGTAAATCAACTTACGTATGTGCAACGGGGCGGACGGACGGACAGACGGATGGAGAATCGAACAGAACACAAACAAACGGGACGCGAGACGCGAGACGAGAAGGCCAGACACGACGCTCGAAGCTTGAGACACAAGACGCGAAGCGAGGCGAGGCGATAGAGGACGCGGGGAGCATGGGCAACAGACAGTCAAGACGGTCCACCGTCACCGACGACGACGACGACGACGACGTCGCCCGCCCTCCTCCCCACAAGCAAGAGCAGGACAGACGACGTCCTCGTCCACGCCGCGCCTACGCCCTCATTCCAACGGCAGCGGGGATTCGTACTTGATCATCCCTGGGCTCTCCAGCCCCTGCAGCCCCACCCCCACCCCCACTCCCATCGCCATGTCCAGGGGATCCTGCGGGACGCCGTCCCCCAGGGGATAGCCCCCGTCCAGCATCGCGTGCGTGGAGGTGGGGTGCGAGTGGTGACCCATGGGGTGGTGATGATGGCCCTGCACCTGCACCTGCAGCTGGAGATGCGGGTGATGCGCTGCCCCCGAATGACCGTGGGGAAGCCGATGCCCGTGCGTATGCGTGTGCGTGTGCGTGTGTGTATGCGAGGGGTGGTGACTGGGATGCGGCTGCGAAGGATGCGAGGGATGACTGCCCGGGTGCAGGCCATCCCCCTGCAGATGGAACGTGCTGCTGCTGCTGCTGTTGTCCTGCTGCTGCTGCTGCTGCTGCTGCTGCTGCTGCTGCTGCTGCTGCTGCTGCTGCTGCTGCTGCTGCTGCTGCTGCTGCTGCTGCTGCTGCTGCTGCTGCTGCTGCTGCTGCTGCTGCTGCTGCTGCTGCTGCTGCTGCTGCTGCTGCTGCTGCTGCTGCTGCTGCTGCTGCTGCTGCTGCTGCTGCTGCTGCTGCTGCTGATGCTGGAAATACGCCGAGGCGCCCATACCCGCCCCCGGGTGCGGGCTGCCCGAAAGCTGGACCCCATTCGCCGACGCGTACGCCTCCGCGAGCCGCCTCATGTACTCCTCCTCCGAGCTCCGCCTCTCCCGCTCCGCCGCTGCCGTCTCCTCGCGCTGCTGCAAGCGCCGCAGCTGCTCCTGCTGCTGCCGGTGCAGCTCGAGCGAATATTGTGCCGCCAAGTGTGGACTCTGCTGCTGCTGCTGCTGTTGCTGTGGATGAGGGTGCTGCTGCTGATGCTGAGGCGGGAGGGGGACTCCGACTGCTCCGATCGACGAGCGCGAGCTGCGCGGCGGAAGTGACGAGTCCTGAAGATGTGGTGGGCCGCGAGAGCGCGCCGCCACTCCCACTCCCGCACCCACCGCCTGCGCCTGCGCCGCCTGATAGCGGTATAAATGGTCGAGCTGCTGCTGCATCTGCAGGTGGGTCATTGCAGAGCTCCATGACGGAGAGTCGCCGAGACTGGGGCCGAGACTCGCTCCCGTACTCGTACTCCCCGCCCCCGGTCCCGATGCCGAACCCCCCGCCGCCGCCGCTGCTAACTGGGCGGCCAGCATCTCCGCCTGCGGTCCCGAGCCGTTCGCCGCGTTCCCGTGGACCGTCGTCATCGTCGGATCCAGAGTAAGGTCGTTTCCGAGGGTTGGATGCGCCCGGTGCGTATGTGAACCGTGCCCCAATTGCTGCTGTTGCTGCTGGGGATTCGGAGGCGTACGACGGTGCGGACCCGCCTGTGGTGGGTGCGTGGAAGGAAAACGGGGAATCGTATCCGCCTGGAGACGTCGGCTCGTCTGCTCCTCCTGCATCCTCGCCGCTGCAGCCTCCATAGCCGCTCCCGAGTCGGCGTATGGGCTCGAGACCGCCCCCGAGCCGTCCATGTCCGACGGCAAACCGAAGGGAAAGCTCTGGCCCCCGAGGTGCGCCCAGGCCTGGTAGTGCTCCAGGTCCTGAAGGGAAAGCGCCGGAGCCGGCAGACCCGGGTGGGTAGTAGTATGAGGCGGGCGCGGTCCCCGGACGAGCAGCTGTTGAGGGTCGCCGTCCGTGATAGGGCCCTGATGGGGTTGGTAGAGGTAATACGGATGAGTGTGTGAGGGGTTGTTGCTGTTGTTGCTGTTGTTGTTGCTGCTGCTGCTGCTGGCCGGATGGGGTGGAGATCGACCCAATGGATGCGGATGAGGGTGGGAGAGGGCGGACGGATGAGGCGACGACGGCACTGAGGGGTGGGAGGGATCGAGCTGGGTCGACTGAGGCTGCTGCTGAGACTGCTGTTGGTGGAGGGCCGCTGCTAGATCCTGGGCGAGGGGCGGATGGGAGATCGGGGACACTGAAGTTGAAGGTGGGGGCGGAGGGGACGAGAAAGGACTGGCTCGAGTGGTGCTGGAGCTGTTGGTGGTAGAGAGGGGCGGGGCCGGTGGGAGATGAAGCGGATGATGAGGGGGCACGAAAGGACTGGCCGGGGTCACGAAAGGAATGACTGTTGGTGGGGCGAGCGTTGGGACGGTCAACGTCGGAAGTCTGTATGTGCCATGTACTACTCCCTGGCTGATGAAAGGCATTTGCGCCTTCGTATCCGGTGGAGGTGCCAGGACGGTGGGAGATGGAGAGGACAGCGTGGGAAGAGTCCTCTTGTTTAACGGCCATGGTCGGGATGGAGCCGTTGAGGGAGGTAGCAGAGGTGGGGGACACACCCGACGAATTTGCAGCGGCTTGGGCGCGTTTTGCACGGGAGGACGCTCCGCCTTTAGCGGCGGCCGTCATGTTGGCGTGGAGGGAGGTGAGCTCTTGCATCATGCGCTCGTTCTGCTCCTGCTTGTCGGCATGGACGGTCTGAGCATGCTGGCGAAGATTGTCGAGGCGAGAGAATTGCTTGCTGCAGTGACATGTGAACGGCCGCTCGCCGGTGTGTTTCCTGTGGGGATTGTGGGCGTCGATGATGGGTATGAAAGATAGGGAAAACCAAAAGCAATGGAGGAGGAGGTGATGGGCGGGGAAGCGGGGAAGTGTGAAAGAGTTGAGGGGGCGGGGGGACGTACCTGATGTGCCTGGCCAAATGCTCGCTCCTGCTGAAGACCATCCTGCATTCGCCGTAACCCCTGCACTGGAAGGTCTTGGCTGGAGCGGGGCGGTAGCGAGATTTGCCAACGCCTGAGCTGGCAGCGGAGGCATCGCGAGGATTGGCGGGAGGAGGGTTGAAGGGCTGGTGTGCGACGACGGCGGCCATGGTGTTGTCGTCGGGGGAGGGAGACTTTGTCGGCGGAGAGATGTCACAGTCGTCGCGGTCAGAGAGGGCGGGCGGGGACTTTTGGCTGTCCATTGGCCGTTGGAAGCGGCACTGTCCCAACCTAAAAGGTGCCTGAAATCTCAATTAAGGCACATTTCTGTCGGAGTCTCAACTCTCGTCCCCGCTCTCTCGGGCCAGGCACTTTTCCCCCGGCTCCGAATCTAGCAAGTCCTCCTCCCAAAACATATCAGAACATATCCTCACTTGTTCTAATCAACTCAACATACTTGCTTGATATAATCAACCAATACTAATAAACCAACACTACAGCAGTACTTACCCGCGCACTTCATACCCTTGTTCCTCCTCTGGTCAACTGCACACCAGCTGGCCACGCTTCCCCCGTCTCGCGCTATCCTTGTCCTTGTATTCACCCTCACCCTGTATTCACAATCAGTCCCTTGTAGCTCTCCCGAACTATCTCACCGATTGGCACGTCCCATGGGCACCGGTAGCCTGTCCACGACCACGTCCACGTCCACGTCCATGTCCCACCACCCGGGCTTCCTTCCTTCCGGTCTCGATGTTCTGACCATCCCCGATCCAGACGCGCGGCCAAGTGGCGGAGTGTATATACGTACATACTGCGTCCGTGCCCCGTGTGCGTCCGTGTGCGGGACTTGTCTGCGAGCCGTCCATCTGTGAGCAGCCGTCCATCTATCATCACAACCAACCCAAACAGCCGACGGTTCGGGTCTGACAGATCCCTTCCGAGGCCGTGTGTCCCGTGTGCGATGTGCGTGCATAGACCGTCCAACACACCTCGAACAACGCGGTCTGTCTCCCTCCAATCGACATCCGTCTGACGGGCCTGCTTCCGATCCATCTTGCGCTACACACTCGTGCACAATCTCCGGCTGTGTTCCACCCTCCCCCGTCTCTCTGTCCATCTCATGCGTGCCGCGCCATGCGATACGCTGCAACTCATGCCCCGATATCGAGACAGCCGGAACTCCGCGATCGAGCTCTCCGCGCCGTGCCGCACTACCCGCACGCAGAGAAGCGTCCAGACCGCGCGATGGCCAACGCGGTCTCCCACCCGCCACCTCGCACTTCGCACTTCTCCGCGTCGGCACATCCGCCAGAGTCCCTGCTCCCCCACGGGCGAACGGACACTAAAACACACGCACACGCATAAGATGAGCGTCGCGCGCAGTCAAAGGAGCTGCAGGGGGATTGACCCAGCTCAGCCGCCCAAGGCCCCCTGGGTGGCTGTGTTCGGGTAAACGACACGTGCACGGAGAACCGGGATGAAGGGTTTACCATGCCGGCTTTGCGGGACGCCTGCCATCCTGGGCGCCGGGTCTTGCCGCGAGTCTCCCTCTCATCTTTCCCGCGCTTCCCACCGCGTCGGAAAAGTTTTGCAGAGGGTTGCAGGTGTTGAGCAAGACTACCACGCAATGCTGTGGCCGTGGATGACGGGGACTTGGGACTAGTGTGTGGGGATGTTTGGGGGTGTTCGCGGTTGGTTGTGGTTATTCGCGAGTGCATACGCAAGTGGCGGCGGTTGATAACCCGGAAGAGTGGATGATCGAGGTGAGGATAAGGCGCACAGTCACTAGTCAGGCCTAGCGCTAGCTAGGCTACTACATAGCTCGAGGCTGCGATCAGATTCAGATTTCACGCGCGCACATCCGTTCAACGTTCCGACAGTCTTCGTGGCATCCTGTCCAATCTCAATATCTATCTCATCTCCCTCCACCGCTCTGCGGATTCTCCCAAAGCTGACCGGAGGAACACGGAGGCTCTCGCTTTCCTCATCGCGAGAACATCATCCAGACAGCTGAGCACGACCTGACACGCACATCCATCCATCATCGATCCACGCCCGACGTCCAGTCGAAACCATCGATCTGTGGCTCTGAACTATATATCATGATCACATTCGTGCGCGCGACTGACAGTGGCATGGGCCAGTCCGTGTGCGAGCATCTGCAAGCCACCTTGCGTCCGACTCCGGCTATATATCCCCCCCCCCCCCACCCTATCTCCGCGTGCCACACGAGCTTGCATTGTGTGGTACTTGCCCATCGAATTCAGAACCTTCGTCTCTTCTAAGCTCCAATCGCGACATTGATCCAGATGCTTTGCCTTGCTTGTCCAGGCTGTCCGACTCTGTCCTCCTGATCGCTCTCTCGTCACCCGGCTCGTCCCAGTCTGCCCGCCGCACTCCCTCCGTGTTCGCACAACCTGATACACCATCAGCCCGCGTCTTCGGATTTTCAATGCGGAAGCGAGAGCGCGCTTACCCGCCGCTCGAAGCCCTCAGGGCCAGGCTCGCCACAAGCCCATCGTCAAAAGAGCCGGCGGCATCGCGAGACGGACAGACTTTCAGGACCGGAATATGTACATATGTATAGTACAGTGTTCAGAACGCACTCGAGAAGAAGCAAAATCGCAGCGCTAATAGCGAGGGGCAGCGGAGGTAGCGCGTCTTCATCCCCGGCCGTGCCTGACCAGCGTACTGTACTATAGCAAGCACTACTAAATAGTAAGCACGCGCTGCGCCGTTAGAATGGTCAGGATACCAGTACTTGGGACGCACCGATCGCGAGCCCCCGAGATGCGCAGGGAGATACACGGCCGTGATGTCGATGAGCTTTTGAGCCGCGCAGTGCGTGCGTGCGCTGCATCCTGGTGTGCGGTGACACTATACTAGTATGTAGTAGTACGTTCCTGCGCGGTGCGGGTTTGTGCGATTGAGATGTGATATATGGTGTGCCTGTCGAGTGTCTGTTCGACGTTCGCCAGGGGTGAGAAGAAATCCGTTCGGACGCGCACAACGCCCGCGCTCGCTCCCTGCCGGCTTCACGGACTCGCTGTGCGATCGAATGCATATGTGTGTATGTATGTATGTACAGCATGTGAGACGTGCAAGTGCGGATGTACTTGTCGACAAAGAGACTCGAGCTCGCGACGTGTCTGCGCGCGGGTGCTAGACTTACTGCTCACTGCTCACTCTTCGCTCGCTCGCTCGTGCGTCTGCGCCGATCCCCGATGCGTCGGAGACCGTTCGTGCCCTGATCCGAGCATCCGCGCCCCCCTGTGCGCGCGCGCAGATTTTGAGCTGCAGGTGTCGGCGGGGACGCTCAGACGTTCGAATTCGTTTGAACGCCACACCCGCACCCACTCTCGCGCTCTAACTACCCTTTGCACGTACGCCCAAAGCCCAGACACCGGCAGAGCTCAGGACAGTGCGCACGGGGATGCCAAGTACCAAGTATTACAGGCTCTCTCTGCGCTTCGCGAGCTTCCAGGGTCGACGTCCTCGCCCCGCACGCATCTTACTTGTGCCGTCTTTTGCGTCCTCAACTCAATAGCCCGGGCCCCTCTCTGGCCGCTCCAACTCCCGTCTGGGTCCAGCATAGCATAATGTGCGTATACATATGGCGTGCCACCTGCCTGCCATCCGTCCGCGCGCGTGCAGTGCTAGTGCTCGCGCAATACACCGGACCCTCCCGGCTCGCCGGCGTGTTCCTATAGCCTGCAGTAGTGCCTACTCTAATCCTTCTCCCTCCAACCTGTTGGGCTCAGGCTCGGGCTCCGCAGTACTGCTTGTACTACGCATAAATCACGTACGAAACATACATCTTCGCTGCAAGGAACCGAAGGAGGTGTCCCGCTCACTTGGACGTCGCCGTCTCCGGACAGCGAACCCCGCGTTGTTCGAGCTGTTCGATGTCTAATGTGAGTGCAGTGTGCGGCGGCCAGTGCATTTCCCTCCACGCGTTCTTGCACTGCATGCTGGTGAAAATCTTGATGGGAGTAGGACGCACAAATCATCCTCCGGCTGAGAATCGTTTGAGCATGGTGACCAGTGGAGATGAGCAGCGAACCGCGAGCTCACCGTTCTCTCTCTGTCGCCCGACCAGGACCCCGGAAATCCGAGTCCATCCACCCGCGCGCCTCAAGCTTCCCCGTGTCTCCGCGAGATGATACCAAGTACTGCTCCCGGCTTCGAGCTCCATTTGATGTACTCGGTTCGCAACACCGCCTGGACGGTCTGTACTCGCGCCGGGACAGTCACATGCATATGCATATGTACTGGCAGTATGCCGTGTCGTACGCTTTTCATGTGCGTTCACCTTCGCGAAATTTGCACGAACGGGAGGCTGGCGCGAGTCTGAGTCGAGGGCGGCAGTCTGTTCTGTTCTATTCTGCGATGCTCGAGTCCTTATCCGAACCCAAACGCGGGCGTGGGTCCGGAGATGTGCCGAGCGGCACGAAGGCTATTGCCTCCTCACGTTCAGCTTCAATACTTCCTCAGGCCGCAGCTCGAGCGTACTATGTAAGCAGTGTAACACCTCGTACTCTGCAGGCCAGTGAGTAGGTTCTGCGAGCAGCCCGAATGCTGACACATCCCCAACCTTCCGCCCCTTCCCATACCTCCCTTCCCTCTCAGCCCTCAAGTTCTTCGCCTTCCCCTCTTCTGACCCTTCCAACTTCCATTGCGTCCCTCCACGCGTGTTCCCGTCCCGTCGACTCTCACATTCCCAATCGAACGCGCCCCGCGAAATTCATACGCGGCCTCGCGTTCGCGTCTGCGTCTCGCTGCCGGCAGACAGCGCGGTTTTCTTCCAGTCCAAAAGTCCGGACCCAGCGACGCGCCATGGCCAGTGCTTCCTCGCCCGGGCCCAGAGGACCCTTGCCTGCGCAGTCCGCGCGTCCGTGTCAGAGTCTGAGTGCTTTCCGACTTCCTCGGACCGTCCGGGTATCAAGCCTTCCCTTCCTGCCCCTGAGGCCTGATGCACATGCAACGAACTGCAACTCTCAGTCTCACTGCGAGCGAGGCACGAGCGGGGATCAATTGTCCGCGTTTGCGTGCTCCGCTGCAGGCCTGTTCCTGGGTCCGTAGACGTCTCCATCGCGTGCTCGTGCTCCGCTGCAGACCTGTGCCTGGGTCCATAGACGTCTCCATCGCGTGCTCAACCGTTCGCACTTGGAGTTTAGCACAGTCGACACCCTTGTACCCCATACCTGTCGGGATGGGTCTAAAAGTATGGGTTATGGGAAGTCATGGGTTACCAGAGGTATGGGTTTCAAGGGTGTCGACTGTATACGGTAGTGGACGCTCACACGCACACTTGACGGTATTCCTTTTTTGCTCGGATGCGCGGACCACTAGCCAGGATCTAGGTACATATTCGCGTTCGGTACCGTGGTGGAGAGCCTGCTGAGGTACCTGCCACGCAGGCGCGACCCCGCACGTCCAACCACTCGGCCTCCCCCGCGCCAGGACGTGGATGCTTTCGTGGATAATATACTGAACATACTGTACGGTCATGCCCCGAACGTGCCTCAGCCTCCCGCGATTGGGTCTCAGCCTCGTTTGGTTCAAGTTCGAGATCCGAGACGCGGCGTTGTCGGTCATCATGGTATGTAACATTCACCGACATGCACGTCGCTCAGACCCACGGTGACGTTTTACATCAACGTTCTCACCGTCTCGGCCAAACTTCGCACTTTGAGAGGTCAGCTGTGACCCAGTCAGGATGCATATCCAAGTTGGATACCCGATCGGACTCGCAATATTTGCGCACTGGATCACGACAAGCACAGTAAGTACTGCCGTATCGTGGCACACGGGTTGCGACTGCTTCCGTACGCGTCGTGGTTTTGTGCCACATCGAGTGGCAGTGAGTACTATTGCTGGGGCTCGGGGGTCTGTTAGCTCGGTGCCACCCCTGCGAGCATAATGCTCAGGCACGCCTGCGCCCCCCACTGGCGCTGAAGAACACGTTCTAACTTTGTGTGTTCAACCACTTCCAAGCACGGCGAGCGGAAGCGTCGTCATATTGACACGTATTCCACACGCTCGCTATCTGTACCCTGACTGATATGCTTCACCGAGTGTAGGGAAATCGCGTACAAGTGCACTCGGTTGAACCCGCCAGGGCACTCGCTGAGTCTACCAACGTACGAGCTGTAGGCCGTTCCGACAAGGACTCGAACTTCCCTGGCTCCCGATACGAGCCGATTCCCACGTATAGCACTACCACCTGGGATTCAGAGTTGGGAGTTTGTAATGGCCCACCCAACACAGCGTTAAACGTTCACGAACATACACCACCCGTTCCCCGGGTCAGGCACAGTGGGAACTTGCGCGATCACGATCACGACTCGAGTCTCGAACTCGCTATTTCAGTCGAGAGCACACGCGTATGGACGAGCTTTGCTTGCATCCATCCATCCCGCCTTCTCCAAACTCCCCTTCTCACATCCCACTTCTCGAGTCTCTCCGGACCAAGCGAGCGTTCCCGCCGGCAGCCCCAAGGCACGCGCACGCACGCACGCACGCGACTTTGCTCCACGCGTCCGGGAATTCCGAGTCCGAGTCTGTAGTCTTCTGTGCAGTACCCGGACGGGTTTGCCGAGACCGTTTGTGTGTAGGATATTGGATGTCGCGCGTTGAGATAGACAGTCAAGCGGTGACCCTCGGACGTCGGTCTTCCGGACTGGGATCCGACATGCCACTTGCCACATGGCAAGACGAGGACGCGGAGTCTTGTAGCGTGGGGTGTACATAGCTCACAATGAGCAGTCGTCCTCTGCCGGGCGACTCGGGCTCCATCCGCTGATCCTCGTACTTTCAATAAGCGCTGTGCTGTAAGCTGTAACTTGAAATCATACGTACGTGATAGCTTCTGCTCCCGCTTGACGTCGACATCATCGGCAGCTCAGACTAGGCACGCCAGCGTACCAGACCAACGCCGACGTTCAACACACAACCGGTGCGTACTTAGCTCTCAGACTCAGACATGGGCCAGTTGTATTGACCGATTACGCCGAACTCGCCGCGCAGCGCGCTGGAGCGAATCTGTCAGCGTGAATTGCAGCCGTCGAGGCAGGCTCCCACTCTATCATGAAAGGGATCAACGATCAGACGCTTTACGTTGTTTCGTGAGGTCTGGTGTGTCGCCCCGGGTCAGAGTCAGCGCGGGGTAGATTTGTGATTATGCGTGTTCCGAAGTTCGACGTACAAGGCATGCTTCGGATGCACATACTGGGCTCAGCTTGGTCAGTATGTGAGAGCGCGGTCTGACCGGGACCGGGACAAACGGTCGAAAATCCGGGCGGAACCTCACATCCGTGATTCATACACCGAATGGGAGGTGCCCACTGCCACTAGGATTGTAAGCGAACAAAGAGTAAGTACTTGGGAGAACTGGGTGCTTTCCAATTTCCGCTTCAATCGAGCTGTTCCGACGGCGAGCGTCCAAATGTGCTGAATCACATCAACCCCGTTCTCTCCCACTGGCGTGCAGACACATCGGTGCGAAGATGTCAGTGCAACAGGCGAACGTGTGAAGATCTGTCCATCTGCAGCATAACGCCTACCACGAGCCTGGCGCTGTCCGCATCTGGATCGGAATGAGGGTTATACAAGTATATAAAGGGGAAACGTCAATGTGGAACGCCTCACGGAGAGGTTTTCTGTCAGGGCGAAAACCCCCAGGGCCGCGCCCTGGGGTCTCGCATGCCGCGTATGGCGGAGTGAGGCGAATGGTATGAAATCAACGCTATGAGAATGAATGCGACACTTCCAGCGTTACGACCCCGCGCTCTGAGTTTATGAACGTGTGGACCGCCAAACCACATAAAGCGCCGGAGGTGGTCGAGTCGAGTATGAGTCGTTCCCAGGATGGAGCTCGTAGCAAGTAGGATGAGTGTTTATCCAGCTCGGCAGGCCTTCCATTCCGGAACGCGAGAAGGCGAGAGAACAGGGCGTGACACAATATGGGGCAGATGATAATTCAGACGAGACGCGCATCAGCAAGGGTTGACGCACCGTGACGGCTGAGTGCCGATGAGGATGGGCAAGCCTAAGGAGACCATAATGAAGGTGGAACCTCGGAAGGTGAACTTGAGCTGCAAGGCACGATCATTGTGCATTGCCGACCCAAGATGGGATGTGCTGATACCGCAATGCACTCACCGTTCTTACGGTAGTAACATTAACTTGGGGATGCGCATCTAGTTGACGGGGACTGTCAGAGTCTCCCAACTGCGGTAGAAGGTATGTCAGCACAACAATCGAGGCGAATCGTGACGAGTGTCGGGTCCCGTCAAGTCCCCGCTCTCAGCGATCAGGGGCTGGATATTTACGTGTGCAGGGACGCGCGAGGTGAGCCCTGGAGAAGACATCAAGTGCCTAGGTGCTGGAGCTAAGGAGGGTGACCCTGCCTTGCTATAACTCGAGCGTCGGAGGGGATAGCTTGGGCGTGTGCCTCTGAGCCCATATTTCCTGCCATTCTAGTCTTCTTCACCGAGGTCTTCGGCTGGTCGATACACAGCATCCAGGATCGGGCGGGAACCAGTTTTAAGAGCCCCCGAACGCACTATGTGAGGATCTAAGGGACGAGGTGAGCTAGACGAAACTCCAAGCTCCGCAGTGAGTCCGAATCATTCCGGACTGGCTCACCTCTTTTACTTGAACGTATTGTAGCGGTCATGTAAATCTCAGTCGAGAACAACGGGTGCTTCAGGCTTAGCGGGGACTGATGAGCGAAAGGGTGAGAAGAACTGGTTCGGGAGGAACATATCTGCAAGTGCTTCAGGCTGAGCGGGGACTGATGAGCGGAAGGGTGAGGAGAACTGGCTCGGGAGGAACATATCTGCAAGTGAGACCGACATGCTCAATGGCTATCTCAGAGAGCGAGATTTTCACGCTGCCCTTACATCCCAAACGCGTGGAGGGTAGTACGTTTGTTGACGATCAGTGCTTCAACGCGCAGTGCATTAGCTCCAATCTATTGCCTTGTGGAAGGTCTCTTGGAACTTCGCTGTCCCTGCATCTTGACAGTCATGTGAGACAGTGAGCGATAAGCAACTTCGACCGTGTGGCTTAACTGACTGGAATGCGATGCAAAATCTCAAGGTGCAGTCATCCGTCACTCACCAAAATGGCGCAGCCTTATCGATTGAACGTGCCGACGAGTATGTCAGCAATTGTGCAGGGCTAGGAGGTTCCCCAAGACGTCAGGCATGCGTCACTGCCAACAGAACCAACAAGACAAGCAGGGGACACACTTACTGCCCACGTCGGATCGGCACGTCCTTGCAGGGCAGTATTACCCGCGTCGAGATCGTGGAGCCTCGCTCGAAGGAGTGCTCATCAAGCATGCAGCAAGCGCGTGCGCCCATGTCCATACAATGCAATTATAGCGCACTTGTCGTGGGTCAACTCACCCCAGTATATGTGTCATCTCTCACCCGATAGGCTATGTATTCGCAGCCGGGCGGATCTTGCTCTCGACCATGGTTCACCGTAGCGAAATCTGGTTCTGAACTTGGAGTCGCAGGCTCGTGGCTCGGCGTGCCGAATTTGCGTGAGCGACTCGGTCCCGCTTAATCAGGCCCGTCCCCCGGCGGTAACAAGTCACGTAGGCAAGAGTGGAGTCAATTACGCGACTCAAGGGCTGCGAAGTGTATTATCACAAGAAATCGTGTAAATCTGTCATTCACTCGTGAACCTGAGGAGTAACTGACCCTGACTGGACAGGTATTCTGGGAAGTGATTGACGACATTGTGGCACCAAAAATGAACTCCTTTGCCGGAGGGTCTGTGAAGTGTCTGTGAATGCCATAGCCATGATGCGGATATAAGCGGGTGGGCGCGACAGCAGCTTCAAGTCCCAGCTGATCAGGCCCTCTGACGTGTAGGGTACGCTCGGTGTTCGCACGACATTGTGCCAGTATCCTCTCTTACCTGGTTCAGTATGGAGTAAGTAGCACAATAGCTGAAAACTGTGGGAGGTCGGGAAGAAACACGAAACTACAGTTGAGGCATGAGTGATAGCGGCATTGAGATTCGGGCCGCTAGGTATCAATGATCGAATGTCGCTGCTGGATTGACTCCCGATGTCGCGTCTACGATGCCGTGCAGGATCATATGGAATCGCTTCAATATTCTCCCATAGCAGCCACGTCTGAGGGTATATTGGTTGATACTAGGGGAAGCATGAAGTTCTTCCTGCACTAAATAATGCACTGGAATCCTACTACGTTGAGACGGTTGGACGATTTCCGACTCGTAGGTGGAGCGCGGAGGAAAGAACGAACATGTCCCTACATGCTGTTGTTTGACATGAGCAAACAACCCCCGAAAAGGAAACCGTCGCACTTATGCGTACCTGAACGCGTCCTCGTCCGTCCCGCGTCCTATCACGGGGTCCCTTCTCACTTGGCAAGCTCAAGCCTTGTTCCCGCTTTGCAACTCGCCTTGTGCCATGTTCGCCGTTTGCTAGGGTCACTACATGACGTCTAACGTCCATACACAAGAAAGGTCTACCGTGCCAAGCTGCAGCGTTCGCAAAGGGGTATTAGCATTCATGCGCAGAGCGACATGATGCCGCGAGATGGCCTGAGAGGCATTCCCCGGTCTCGGAGATGTTCCCCAGCTCGCAGAATCTGAATATCGAATAGAAGGCCTGTCGTTGGTCATTCACTCGCATGCGTCTGCGTCTCTGCCTCCGCGTTTGGAAGGCGGATGACAGTACATGTCAGGAGCAGCTGCGCGTCAGTCGGCCAGCTGGGAAGCCTAGGAAGCGTCCCGGACAATGTTCAGAGTGCATTAAGGCACAGAGCTATCAATCCAATCCCTGACGTGAACACCTGTCTCGGGCGGAAGCCGGGATGCCTCGAGCTCTCTCTGAATAAGATCAATTCTAGGCGCATTGAACGAGATCAGCCCCAATGACCCACGCTGTCCATCGTCGGTCACCGGTCAACTGCGGGCTGCGGCCCATGGACGGGAAAAACGGATGGGATGGACGTCCTACTTACCCACGCCTTGAACGTTTCATTCTTCGCCCTAGATGCAGGTCGAAGCTCGGGCATTAGAGGCATCAGACACGTCCACCAGAACGATCCTTCCCGGCCGAATGTCATGATCTTACACCTTCGGGTGCGCTCAGACCAGATCTCGAACTCGAACCGAGATCAAGCACAAAGGCAGATACAGACGGAGAACAAGGATCGCAGTGTACTGTACCATTTCGAC
>AXZM01000847.1:0-37974 GCA_000743315.1 Lignosus rhinocerotis TM02
GTTGCACATCTAAGAGCTTGTTTCTGCGACAAAGATAATGCCATAGCCTCACACACAAAACCTGCAGCAGCAATGGCAAAGTGACATGCAGCAGGATCCTATGATTTCATAAAAGGGGATAAAGTGTTTTTGAAATCCACCCATTTGAGATTACCATATCCCGACCAGAAACTAACCCCAAAGCGGGAAGGACCCGACCCTTTGTGATTGATGAAGTTCTAGGACTGGTAATAGTACAGCTCAAATTACCAAAGTCATGAAAAATACATCCAGTATTTCACATAGCCCTCATATCTCCCTATTGGGTAACATTGGAACACGGTGCCAATTACATCACTCCACCACCTAAGATCATTGATGGAAATGAGGAATTGAAAATTGAGTCCATCATCGATCACTGAAAGCCAGCACAAGGGGGGATTCAGTATTTGGTTACATGGAAAGGACAGCCCTCATACAAAAACAAATGATTATGCAAAAGGGATCTCAAACATGCACAAACAATACTTCAAGCCTATAAAAAGGGACACAAGATGGCCTGAATGAAAGCATGCCTTTTCCCCTCAGAGACCTCTCTCCCCTCCTCATCCCTGCTATCAACAGTCTCCTTGCTCTTGGTACCTTTGACCCCCCACTGCCTTGAAAAACCATCAACCCCATCTTTTTCACCAATGCCGTGCCACTCCCGTCACTTGCAACACTCCCCTTGTTGCCCCTGATCCACAATCCCCAACCCCAAACTCCCTTCCTACTCCCCCAGACTTGGCACTCCCTGTCTTTACCCACACCTCATGGTTTTCCCTGGCCCCTTCATTCATCTGGTGCATTATTCCAACCTTCGATCACCTACCCCAGCCCCAGACATTGGTTCACCCCAATGGGACCCTGACCAACCAGGTCGGATGGGCTCTGGCACACCCCAACCTTATGGTGATTGTGAAAGAAAGACTTCAGGGCCACAAGGAAGCCCTTTGGGCTTTCAGAACATACTGGTACTGCATGGAGACAGCCGCCACCCAGACAGTGACTATCAGGTACCTGACAGAACACTTCCAGATGTGGGACAAGCAGGACCACAACCAGGCACAAGCTGCTCTCCTGAAGATGTTCCACGACACCATCGCCCTTGCCAAAGACGTTGTCCAGGCCATCCAGAACATTCTCCACGGACCTGCCAGGTACAGTCAGACAAAGTGGAACCCGACGCCAAATGACCAGCAAAATGACGAAGGGTGGGGAAACATGCCCTTTGAGGGAAACCCTTGGGGCCACGCTCACGACAACCAGGAGAATGAGCCCCTGGTGATTCCCCTGGCACCTACCAGCACCACCCAAGCCACAGTTGCAGAATCAACCATGGTATGGGAACCCCTGGCCCTGGTGGCCTCCAGCAAGGATGCCATTGAGCAACCCAGTGAGCTAGACGTGTTTTCCAATTGTTTATTCAGCAAACCTTTTCCTTCCCCCATGTCTCGAGGATACCCTCCATCCAAAACATATTGCAACAGACTGTTCCACTGGAACAGGGTGTTGCGAGAGGTTCCGCATGACCCTGAGGGTTAGACTATTGGAGCTATGGCCTATTTATTGCGCCATGGGTAGCCTCTGTGTGGGACTCATTACGTCCCTACACCCAGGAGGCCATTGGTTTCTCCATACCTCAAGCCCAGGACCTTCCCCATTTTGAACTTCCACCAGGCATACTCTCTAGTGCTATAACACCCTAGACTGTACACCCCATCACTAATGGCACCTCTAAAGGACCTGCACCTGACGACACCACTGTTGACACCCTCCAGGACCTGATGATCAATGAGGTCCAAGAAAACCTCAACTATTGCAACATCTAGCCAAACATTGAGGTCGTCAAAGGGGTGGCTGACACTGATTGGGTGTTACGACCTGTGCCGGCCAACTCACATCGGCAAACTCTGAACTCTGAGTTCCGAAACACCGTTCACCTCAGGCGATCCACCTCTGTCCTCCGAGTCCTGTACCCAGTTTCCGTACTCTGTACCCCAGCTTACACTTCCTGCTTATGTTACGTTATCTCTACTTGTTCTCATTGTAGTCTATCCTTACGATACTTCTTACCATGGATCTGGGTTCCTGTCGCTGCTCGTCTCACTCCTCCCAAGACACCCTCCTGCACCATGAACCCCGGTCTTGTCTCACCTTCCCGTCCCGCACTGTATTACAGTGTCTTACCTACCATGTCTCGCCAATGCACCCGTAGCACCACCCTGCATGCTCTGTCCTGGACTTTGGATCCGGACATACATATATAAGTCCGTAGCGTAGCAGTGTAGTTCTTCAGTTTGAATATCTTGTTACTTATCTACTCCTCACTTGTACTCCTCAGTCCCCTCTGTCTCCCTCATCAATCCATCCTCTTCATTTCCCTTGCCTTTGGGCCCCTGCGTGACTCCGTCCAAGTTATGCCTCCGAAGTCTCTCGACTTATTGCCTCGACTTCATCTCGACATCCGACCCCAACCTCCAGCATCCCGGAACTCCATCTCTGACTCCCGTTCCAAATAGAAGACCCCTGGGCAGAACTCAGGCACGTTGCTAATAGCTTCACTGAAGTCTTCACCCCGCAGCGCACGTCTGGACTTCAGGCGCTGGACTTGGTGTCGTTCATTGTGCCGCACAGTCCTAACATTGGGACAATCAGCCTTGAAGGGGGGGTAATGTTACAAGACACCTCTGGAAGGTGCTGGAACTCCCTTTGTAGTTCCTGGAAGGTAGCTGGAAGGTAGGGGACTCACCCAGGTTTCTCTGGAATGTTCCAGAATGAGCTCTATTTATGTATCATTTCCTTTTTCTGTTGTGGGTTGTTTATAGATGGCTTAGTCAGCAAGCCGGTGCCTGGGTATATAAAGGCTGGGCTTCCCATCAAGGGACCCCAGTTTTGATCTCCTGTTCCATCATCTAGTATCATCTGGCATATCTATCAGAGCTTTGCATAAGCTCTTCCTCCCTATCATCCTCGCTACAGCAATAGAATTACCTTTCTATTGCTCCATTGTCTTCCTCTTCACCCGAGCGCTCAAGAGCAAGACATCGATCATAACAGCCGCTACAGGCCCACTACGTGTGCCACTAATGATCCGCTCTCGGTAGGGTGATAGCCGGCATGAGGAATAAAGACCAGATACCCCTTCAGCTTACTGGATGGCAAGAAGCAAGCACTGAGAGAGAGGTTCGATCCAATGCTACGATATACTAACGGTAGCGCTGAGGAAAACATCATTGTCGAACGTTGAGGGTAATCGAGTTATACTAGCCACTTCGATCAAGTTCAATTGTACCATGATCATTCCGATTAAATGTTCGGTACTCAATAGTGATCGTTTGACATCATCAAGGTCGACTGGGGTAAGGCAATTTGCAGCGCCAAAGATGCCGATGGGGCGTTCAATGGTAATACATAGAGGGACGACGTCCCTTACTGTAAGTTGCCATGATTTTCGTATCGCACTCAGAGTCAGTCAATATGTCTCAGCGCACAATTCCCGTGTAACGTCTAGTGCAGAGCACGTTAAGCTAGGTGTTCTGGATGGAGCTTTTCTTCAGTAATAGCTCACGGCATCGTATTCAAGAAACATCCGGACAATGTTACAAGACTCAGCTTGTTCAGACCCGTTTCTCGCCGACTTGACAGTACTAGCCGGCTACCCAACCCTCAGCTGACACTCCATGCCGTGAGAGGCACGCAGGGACCCAGCACTTCCCCTCATCTCATCAACGCGCTAACTTCATCATGGATACCTCATTCATATCAGCTGGTCAGCTGCCTGGTACCACTCCACCCGTTCATGTCCATCCAGTCCGAACCTTGATATGACTAACACTGTTCCCTAGTGTATATAGGCCATTCCCCTCCTCACAATCTTACTCCCCTTGTCTGCTCTAGTAGGCTCGCCTCAAGCTGTGAACAAATGTCCTTAGAAGAGAAAACCGAAGGTATGGTCGAGCAAGTCGAGCGGCGCTCGTCTTCGACGACTAGTCTACCAGCTCCGAACGCGTCCGCAAGGCAATCATTCCTCGACGCTGAGTTGCTGGCACATGATATTCGTCCGGCAGCGGAGCGCAAGCTTGTCCGTACACTGGATATACGTTTACTTCCCACTATCATCCTCATATTTATTATGAACTACATCGATGTGAGTGATCTCGTTGTTACTCGCCGTCTCGCGTATCTCGCGTTTTGACCACGATATAACCCAGCGTGTAGCCGTGACAGCTGCAAGACTCAAGGGGTTGGAGCAAGATCTTGGACTCACCGGTACGATTTGCGAATAAGAACGCATTTTAGCTTGGATTGAACTCAATCCTGCAGACATACAGTATGAGACGGTCCTCGCGGTCCTATATGCCTCATATGTTCCCGCCCAGATACCATCGAACATGGTAACACAATTGTGTATCCAATGACGAGCATTGGCTGACCCGTCGGTAGATCCTCAATCGCATTTCCAGGTATGTGACCCTGTGCCGAAATGCTCATCAGAGAACAAATGTTAACTGGTTTTTGTTGAACGTCAGACCCTCGTATTATATTCCATTGTGCGTTGTGCTCTGGGGCCTCACAAGCGCACTCACAGGGGTATGGCATTGATGTGGATAGCTCACTCTGACCTATCTACTAAGATATTCTGCTCATAGGTTGCGCAAAACTATTCAGGGATTCTCGCCGCTCGAATATTTGTTGGCCTTCCCGAAGTATCTCGCTCTTACACGCTTCCTGTTGGCATCGCTCATATGGCGTAGGCAGCGTTCTACCCTGGGTCAATCTATCTACTCTCGAGATGGTACACTCGCAAGGTACATGTCATGTATCCGCTGTTCCATTGCAATATCTCACAACCTGACGTATAGGAACTCGCATTTCGTTCTGCCATACTTTACGGAGGACTGCTGATTTCGAACGCGTTTGGGAGTGTGAGTCTATCCCCTATGCACGACCCTTGACGACGTGCTGCTTCATCCATCCAATTTATGTTGCTTTACCTCACTATCGCTCTACTCCGTATGCCGTCCGGATGCATCAGCTCATGGCAGCCGGCATTCTATCGAACATGGAAGGGAAGATGGGCATTCGTGCCTGGCGTTGGTGCGTGCGTGATGCTGGCTAGAAGCCATGCGACATATTCATACCGCGTCTTTATAGGTTGTTTTATATTGAGGTGAGTACGACCTCGAGGGCCAGGTCGACAGGTCGACAGACAGCTGACAGCATGGTAGGGCGCCATCACAATCGCAATTGGAATTCTCGCCATGTGCGTCACCTTTCACGACATCGTCTCTCTTAATTGAAGAATACGAATCCCGTTCAGATTCTTACTACCAGATTATGTGCGCTTCTAGCCTGAGGGATGACTCGTGCAACCTCCTGACATCCTGCATAGCCGCACAACACGCGTTGGTTGAGTCCCCCACAACGCCGTCTCGCCCAAGTCCGTCTCGCGGAGGATGCTGGCGAAGCCGACGAAGATGTTGCTACCGATTCGTACGTTTTGGCTTACAGAGTACCACAAACTATATACTGACAGAATCTGAGACTCACAGTGCGTTCGCCGGGCTCGTCATGGCGCTTAAAGACCCGAAAGTGCCTATCTTTGCCGTCATGACGTGTGCGCAGCTCCTCGGTCTCAGTTTTGTGAACTTCTTCCCAACGTGGGTCACTCACCCTAGTCTCTGCTTCTGTGCTTCATTCGACGCATCGTGCCATAGGATTGCTGGAACTCTCGGCTTTTCGACAACGGTGACTCTTCTGCTGGCTGCGTACGTATCAATCACCGACTCAGTGAGAACGACAGCCGATCTATATCACAGCCCGCCGTGGATTCTTGCAACCATTATCTGTTGTATCAACGCATGGCACGCTGGTATGCCTCTATAATGACCGATTTTATCCTTCAACACCACTCTCATTGATCCTTCAGACCGCTCCGGCGAGAGATTCCTGCACATCTGCTGGCCCTGGTGGGGAGTCATCGTTGCATACATCATCGGCACTACGACTATGTCTATCCCTGGCCGCTATGTGGCCATGTTCCTCATGGCCTGTGGATACGCCGGTCAGTACTGTCCACTGCATCTGCTGTCCTCCGCTAACTGGTTAATATTTCAGGCTTCGCGTTGACGCTAGTATGGGTATCAAATGCGGTTCCTCGACCTCCAGCAAAACGCTCAGCAGCAATGGGCATCGTCAATGGGTTTGGGAACCTCGGGAACCTGTATGTCAATCACTTGCTGGTACCTCTCTTCCTACTCAAAGTGCCTGCGACATGTTGGCAACACCGCAGAATCGGGTCATATGTATGGAAGGCATCATGGGGCCCTGACTACCATCCATCAATGTTCATAGGCATCGTTGCGTTCGCGTTCGCGACTGCTCTCGCTATTGGTGAGCATATCGCCTATACTTTGCTTGCCCCTCATTGCGCTCATAACTCGTTCCTAGTTATCCGAAGCATCCTTGCACACCAGAATCAGCGGCTCGAGCGCGCACAGCTTGACGATCTCAAGGGTGCAAGGCGCGAGCGTATCGAAGAGGCTGCACGACTGGAGAGTATCACGTTCGAGGAAGCCCTTGAGCGGAAAAGCGGTTTCCGCTATCTCCTCTGAGCAATTGCACTCGCACGTCTGACGACCATCTTCCTCTGTACAGATAACGGTTGATCTTCTCCCGATGTATACATATCGTTTGTGCATTACAGCCGAGTAGTTAACGGGTCGATTCGGATTGCGCTAAGCTCTCATAGCATCGGGAATGGTCTGAAACAAGGTGAAGCCACTCGACTGGCACTATATTTCTATAGTGGGTCCAGCCCTCAACAACAGTCTCGTCCAGGACATGAAGTTCCTTCCTACGTGGCTTCAGCAATAGCCTTGTTCCCAGCACGGATGCGGCGCCGTTTTGATTTCTCCGAAGAGCCTTCCATTGGTGCATCCGCAACTTCTTCTGTGCGAGTACGTTTCAGACCACGCTTCTTGACTGCACGCTTGCGCTTCTTCGTGACCTCAGCATCTTCTTCCCCATCATCCGACCCGTCGCTCTCACCTCCCTCCGGTTTGTACGCAGCCGCATCGATGCCGAGCCTCTTGCTCCGCCTCGGCGGCAGCTTGCGATGTCCTACACTCGTGCTCTCGTCAACCTTCTCTGCTTGGGCCGGTTGGGCCTCAGCCAATGCAGTGGGCTCTTGTTCGGGCTCGAATTCGAGTTCGGGATGAGAGTCTTTAGTACGTTTCGCGAGCGGCATCTCTTCCCCGTCATCGAGGTCGCTGAGGTCACTGCCAGAGAAAGAACCGATGATGCTCGCTCTTTCCGACAACTTGCCAGCATGGCTTGCGGAACCGCCCGAGGTAGACACTGACGCTTGTGAGAGGGGTGGCATAGACAAGGTCTTCGGTAGATCTTTCTTACGATAAGGCCCGCCGTTTGACAGCGTTCGCGCACTGATGGTCTCCCGCTGGGCAGCGCTGATAGAATCTACCTGGGTGTGCTGAACGTGATGAGTCCGCCTTTTGCCTCGCTTGGTTCTGACTTTGTCTTCAGGGTGTGGAAGGTAGAGCACCTCCTGCTCCCGAAGTAAATCGACACCAACAAGCTGTCGCAACACGCCTAGGAGGTACGGCGACAAGTTGAGATCTTCGACATTAGTGACCAACTTTGGTATATCCTCCACATGTACATAGCCATGGTCCTCGATGCTTTCCTCCTGCATGAGCTCGCCATTCCCAAGAGAGCAACCAGGGACAGCGAAGAACAGCCTACGGGTGTTCTCTTCCTCGTCCTGGAGGAGACTGATAGTGTGGTAACGGCAGTTCGCTCGAGTGACAGGAGAATTGGTAGAAGCAGCGATAGACGGTTGTGGGGCAGAGGATTGCGGCGAGGATTGCGGCGAGAATGGTGGCGGGAGTGAAGGCTGTAGGGGGAACGAAGGAGGTGAAGGCTGTGAATATTCAGGCTCTACGGACGCTCCTTGTGACTGTTCGCCAGCGTTGGAAGGAGGCCTTGAAGGCCGTCGCCTCACAAGAGCTTGCGTTGCTAGAAAGATCGGTCGCGTCCCGTGGTGGTGGCGTAACACACCATGGTCGTGAACGAAAGGGGCAGGAGGCAATTGGTTCACATTGCTAGTTAGCGTGAGCATAGCGGTTGGAGAAGGTTGTGAAACCCCAGAGTATGTGCTAGGCGCGTTAGAGACGACGGATGATGCACGAGATGTCGCACGGCTGGCAGAATTGAGCAATTGTTGTGCAGCGACAGACGAACTTCTGGAGCTCTCCTGACTAGCAACGCTGTGCGCAGCAGACGCAGTGTCCTCGTCGTCCGACTCTGCCCGTTCGCGCTGCTTGCCTTTGCCCTTGTGCCGCTTGGACTTCGTAGTGAGTTGCGGAGCTCGACCTGTGTCTACTGACTTCGTGGCTCGAGATCGCAATTCTCTGTTTATAGACTCAACTGTGGGGGAGGGCTTCTTACGCTTCAATGACCTGACTTCGTCAATCACTGTCTGCTGGGAGGGTATTACTGTTGTCTGCCCGTCAGACGTCGGTTCCACAGTAGCGGCGATGCTGTCATTGTGCGTGAGCAATAAGAGAGAAGGGACGAGTACGTAACACGTACAATTCAGCTAATGACAAACCCTCAGCACTGTCCTCCAGCTCCCGCTTCCCATCCTTCTCTTGCGCAGACGCGGACAGTGCCATACCATGGATTATGAAGGGATCGTCTTCCTCCACTCTTGCAGGAGCCCGCATGGCAGTATTCCCGGCGGCAGCAGTTGTCTCAGGAGCGATAGACTCCTCATCTGCGACATTTACTTCAGATGCGCCAGGTCCGGCCTCAGCCACAGAAGAATCATCAGCAAGCCCGTCTTCCGAAGGCACATGGTCCGAATCAACTTCTCCTTCTGCGTCAGCATCAACGTCAGTTCCAAGAGTCTCCTTGCGCCCGGCGTCCGTGCCCTCTGCGAGGCGACCTTGACATTGGGGTGATGCTGCAGGGACGCCTCCCGACATTTCGACAATATCATTCCCACTCGCAGAGACAACCTCTTGACGAAGTACTGCGGCGTCCTCGGATCTGACAACAATGGTTTCAGGAGGTGCTGCATCTTGGGCACGCGTGTCAGATGATGTACTGACATGAGCCAACAGAAGAACGAACCTCGATGCTCATACAGATGGCCGTGCTCATCTAATAACTCTCCGAAAGCATCATCGACATCACCATAGACTCCCACAGGCGATGGGCCCGGGGCAACTGCATCAGGCTGATATTGCAAAGTTGCTGCTTTCGCATCGACGGTAACATCCACCTCGTCTTGCTGTAGCTCAGGGGTCACAGAACCCGAGTCGCCGTCCGTGAGCGGAGTAAAGAGCCCACTCGGACTATGTGCAGAAGAGATCTTGCGAGACATGGGCAACAATGCCGCATGCGTTGGGACAGGTTCGGACTCGTCCACGTCTCCGCTGCTGGAGACTATGGAGTCTGTGCGCGGCCGGGTGGAAGAGACGGGTGAAGGGAGGGTTATGGCGATGCTGGCAGGATCGGGGACTGTGGGATCCGCTGAGACTGGCGCAGGGTATTCCGCAGAGGCTTCCGCGCCTGTATCATCTATCTGTAGATGAATAGATTCACCGTTCTCCGTATGAATACCAGGTTCTCTTTGGATATCATCTGAGGATGCAGGGTCGGGCTCCTGACGAAGCATGTTGGTGAACCAGAATAAGACGCAATACAACACTGTGAGGACCAACCCATGTAAGCCCGCCCTCAGTCACGGCTCCCTCTACTAAGTAGTCGAACGTGGAGGTTCGATCATCGTCGGCAGGGATATAGACAGCGTCAATCTCTTTTGAAGCTGTAAACAGCCGGGCATCGTTGTCTTCAACCTCTTCCGCAACGGGCTGGTTAGTCATCTCCACCGATGCACCTGATGGTCGCCCATCATCGTCAACGAGAGCTTCCATCCGCGCCTCTGCAGACACAGGCTGGACCCCAACAGACATATCTGCGGGATAGACGTCAGTCTCAAGGGGCATGGCTTGTGCACTCTGCGGGAGCTCGCCACGACTGGGAGGAAGGTCGCCAAAGTCCACGCCGTTAGGACTGACAGGTTCATAAGCGCCGTCCATATCTCTCGACGAGCCGGAGGATCCCATGCCATACAAGCCAAAATCAGTGTAGAAGCCCATTGCTCCCAGGCTAGCAGAGGCGTTGGAAGTGTTAGCGAAGGCAGCTGACTTGACCGCTGACGGTTTATCTGCTTGTAGCGGGACACCCTGGACAGAAGTACCCCCATCGTCTTCATCGTCGCTGATAGGTATGATCTCCTTGTGCGCGCTGCTGGCGAGATGGCCAGGGCCGGTAGCGATCTTCCCGGGGAATGCGGGTGGCCAATTCCAGTCGACATGCGTGGTCAATGTGGTAGAAGGCGGCGATGGGGAACATTCGTCCTCGTCCTTCACAGCATCACCTTTATCAACGTCTTCGACTTGTTCGCGGACATCCGTTGAAGCGTCCTCCTCAATGTCACCATACAGATCATCTATGTTGACCACCTCTCTTGCATCAAGAGCGGGCTGCAATAGCTCTCCCGGTGCGGGCGATATACCAGTAATGAAGAGCTCGCCGTCATCGTGGGGAGTCAGGTGAGATGGCGTTGCGCTGTCACCCGATTCCAGACGAACTTCGCCTCCAGCATAGAAATCTTCAGCAAACCTGCGGGGGCCCTCCGATGGATCTTGAACTTCAGGCGGTTGGGGCGACCCGTCGTTCAGAAGTCCTGAAACCTAGTCAGACATTATATAGCATGGCGATGGACAGGCGGCGCACCATCCTGTTCGTCATTTTCAGTCGGCAGTATATGAGGATTGCCTTGCTCAAGCGCGCTAGGCGGAAGATCGCCACTTGAGTAATAGTCTTCTGCAAATGCGCGGGAACCTCGCCACGGGTCTTCAATGTCGACAATGTTATGTTGTTCCGTTCGGGGCGGAAAGGCTAGAAATGGCGGGTATCATCAGTACAATAGGGGCTCCAGAGGTTACGCCCTCCAGAAGAACAGGCGCGTCAAGAACTGCGAACAAGGTATGGAACCAGTCCCGATGAACCACGTCGAACTGGTTTGTGGTATACGGGGTGGGTGCATTACGGGAAGACTCACGTTCAACCTCCTGTCCCGTTTGCTCTTTATCGTCGTCTTGTTCTTTATTGTCATTGTCCGATAGATGGGCTGGAGCAATGTCGCCGGGCGTGCGCATGAAACGAGCGGGGATAGCCCGCTGCTCAGAGAGTTTTTCTCCTTGCTCTGACTCCTCGTTCGAGTCTGATGTATCCGTGACGTCGTAGATAGGCGAGGGGGCAGCAGTAGCGCTGCTCTGTCGCTCATGGCGGTCATCGTCTGACCTGGATTGACTGACCTCTGATTCTTCTACACCTTCCTCCAGAGGAACATACCCAAGAGCCTCCTCATCCGAGCTCTCTTCACTTCCTGCAACTTCATCGTCATCAATGGTTATAGGATTCGCGACCGCCTCGTCGTCGCAGGCCCCATCCCCCGGTTGTTCATCCATACCAGCATCTTCGTCGTCATCTGAATAGAGGTCGACGATCTCTGCATCACGATCTGGCGCCTGCTCTGGTTCCTGTTCTTCCTCCTCGCTCGAGCTGCCGCAATGCTCGCCCTCGAAGGTCATACCCCATCCATCCTCGTCGACCTGCCGACAAGGGTAATCTTCATACTCAGAGTCTTCCTCCCTGGCCCGCTCCTTGCCCTTCGCCAAGCGACGGGCCCGAACCTCCGCAAACGAGTCTTCGACGTTCCCTTCCTCTTCGTCCGAGATTGCCCGTTCACGAGTCGCGGGAATGGGTAGGGGCGGAGCGTCTTCACGTCCCAAAGCGCGTTTCAACGCGCCCGTGATGTCACCAATCCACGCGTCGAACTCGGGCTGCGTAAACTTGTCGAAGGGATTGTGGATCGGCGGTCGAGAAACGTTGCCCGTGCTTCTGAGTGTCGGATTGAGTGCACAATATATGGGGGTGGAGTGTGGTGTAGTCATCGCGGTGTGGTTACGGTCGGAGTCTTCAAGTGTCGGAACGGCGCCAGAGAAGATATAAACTCATGTGATCTGAGATCATGATTATGTAATATTATCATGTCTTCTCATGAACTCAGTTAAGTATGTTCAAATATTCCTAACTTTCCTTCCCAGTTTTGTCGTGACTAAATCCCTAAAGCAGACTCTCGTGGTATGCTAAGACACATCTCTTTCTCTGCCAGTCGACGGTGCTTGCACCATATTTGTACTCGCCAAGCACCCATCCTTAGACTCTTTAGGAGAATGGACGGCCAGCCTTTGAACTTTGCCGCGGGACCGCTCGTATGGATTGATTGTGAGATGACGGGCCTGAACCCGCGCACCAACAAGTTGCTCGAAATTGCGGTGCGTTTGGACAAGAGTATCTCAGTTTTTCTGCTGCACACACGTCTAGGTCTTGATCACAGATGGGAATCTGGAGACCGTTGACAATGGAATATCATATGTTATACGAACGGAGAAGCAGGTCTTAGACAAGTACGTTTAGCCCCTACTATTATCTTCCTCTTTCTGACTGAATGCATAGCATGGACGAATGGTGTCGAAAGACCCACGGCGCGGTTCGTTCTCACCCGATCTATGGCCCTAGTTCTAATTATCTTCGTCTTCTCCAGAGCGGATTAACACATGCGTGTTTAGAGTCCCCGCACACCAAGGCGTTCGTGAAACAGCAAGTTCTCGACTACATTCAGAGATGGATTCCACAGGAACGAACCGGTGTCCTTGCTGGCAACTCGGTACATATGGATCGCGCGTTCTTAGTCGAAGAGATGCCTGAGGTTATCGAGTGGCTTCATTACCGGTATGCTCTCTCTGTCTGTCTGTGGGTGCCTGGCGTAGAACTCAAACTTCCAGTCTCGTGGGTGAGCAAAAATGTTGAAGTTCTGAGTATATCTTTATAATCAAGCATGTTCCAACGTCAGATGTCTCATCCATCAAGGTAAGAACTGCCTCGTACCATAACTCATCGCGTTACGAGATACTACAGCATCCGTAGGAGCTCTCACGGCGTTGGTATCCGACCACAACCCGGAAAGGTCCAACAAAAGAACCATCACATCGGTGTGTTGAAATTGTTGCTACTATGCATATCCTTGATTCTAACCATTGCATAGAGCATTAGATGACATTCAAGCGTCGATAAGGGGTATGTGATGTCCTTTGATCGTCCACTCATATGACCTCATCTTCAGATGGCAGAACTTCAATGGTACCGGCAAAATCTGTTCATGCCACCAAGTCTAGCCACAACTATAGAGATAGGCCGGCGCTACTAGAAGTCACTACAACAGGATAGCGCCTCGACGTGTGGTCTAGATTACATGTTCATAGTCCCGTGTGCATTGAAATCGCAGCGATTAAGGCTGTTTGGATATCACGCTCCCCTCACACGTGAAAGATCTTCCAGCCTGCGTATGATCCGGGGGGGGGGGGGATAGCTCTTCCAGATGAACGTGCCATCCACATCCACATTCACTCGCAATCAGCCAGAGTGTGTCTGGAACCACTAACGCTGATTCTCCCGCTTGGCGAGGCATGTAGGAGACTGCTGGAAGCATCGTCGACTAATCGTCTCCACTAATCCTAAAACAACAGAAATCCAGCAAGGAGATAATTCGAAACGCTCATATTCCGACGCAGCCCCTTTTGGGACATGTACTTGATATACCCGGCTCTCTTACTTATCTTCTTTGCCGTTGTTGATGGCGTTTCGCCCCTTCCAGCCTCTGGTGATCACAGTAATCCTCATAGGATGCCTATTTGGGGGTCGTAAGGGACAAAGATCGACTATCATCTTGTCCCATAAATGGTCAGCAACGGAGACTAGTATGGTCGTGAAGAACATTCGTTGTGCCTAGATCGATTCAATGATGCATTGGCACTCCTCACTTCGATTCGCCGAGGCTCTGACTATGCTGAAAACCCGCGATTCCGAAGTTGAGCCTGTCTGTCAGCGTCTATGTAGGACGGACATGTGTTATGTGTTCGCGCTCCTTCAACTACCGGGATACATACATATGTGGTCTGTGTTAAGTAAGAATTGAGCATGAGATCTATACGTCCATTAGACCGCCTTTGTGAAGCGAACATCTCTGTGCTCAGTGTGACTACCTAGTTTATTGCGGTTTGCACTTCGGTTGGAATATCCGAATCATTCCCTACGGCATGTTCGTGGGGTACAGATGCGTCTCGATCACGTATGTCTATCTCCCCATCTAGTTTCATCCATTGTCGAGTCTTAAGTGATGATTTGATATGATATCTATGCATTCGAGGTATGATAGTACTATGTATGTACTCAGAGTTCAGACTCGTTGCCGATATCATATACATATCGCTCATGTACGATGGTCCGCACTCTAAAATTTATATCTTATCTAGCACTCTCAATACTGATCACCATCTGCACGTAAGTACCATCCAAGGATTTGTTTATGTATTATCGTGTGCCCGGTTGGGTAAACGTCGGGCAACTTCATCGCCGTGCGAACTTGGTGTCAAGAAGTCGAATTCAGCCTCGACCGCCATGGGCAGTACAATCATCGATCAGCATCCACCCCATAGAGTTCTCTATGTACATCACCGGAAGACCTCCCAGATGAGACCCCAGGCTGGTTTGGAAGTGATGACGAATTAGGACCCATGTCAGTACCTTACTGGATTTGACTTTGAACATCGAGCAGTATCCCACGCACATCTTGCCTGTAATCACTGTTGTGTCGGGGATATAGCGAGCGGGGCCAAACGCGGTCGCGAGAGCAGAATGCCCGTCTGCCATGCCACTCTTTGTCGCGACTGGAACGATCTAGATTCACGACTAAGGGTCTGGCGGCATGATAACTGTTGCTGTCGGTGCGGAGGGCAAGGATTGTTTCAGGTTCTATTCCTCTTATAACTCTGTGGTGATTCATGATTGATCTCAGTTGACCTGTGGAACCTCTTAAGTGAGCCTGTGTGACGAAAGTGGACCAGTGGAACCATTGACCTCTTTGGCTCACTGCCGAAAGCTCACAATGCGAACACGGTATTGAACACGTTTCGCTGACACAGACAATATCGTGAATACACGATTGCCCTGTACCTCACAAAGAAATGGGGTTACGTCTTGGCGTAGCACACATGCGTTTGACAGAAGGCACATTTCACGGCGACTCAATGAAGATCCCAGTGAGTCGGTATGTCCTTGGATCCGGAAGTGTGGCGCTCACCGTAAGCTATCCCTCGCACCAAAAGCTACGAAGGGGCGCGGGACGTGGGGTGAATCCATGGGATGCATCCCGGCACGTCGGACGGCATCCTAATGAAGCTGCACAGTCACACTACCGACGCCGGGGATGCAGCCCGTTCCAATGGATTCATGTTCTCATTGGGTCCCACCGATGACTCACGTTCACGAGTCAAGCTCACTGTGTGAGCGAAGGCGCGGTATGGGAAGACACTTTGACGACGAGACTTAAGGGCGGGCCGTTGTGTTTCGGGTGCAGATGGACTACTAGTAGTACTGATCATATTCATGATGACCGATGCCTCGGAAGAGACGATGTCACGTAAAAATCTTGGCCGTAGGTAGTTCACTGTTGTTGCTGTGCACGTGTACGTGCGTGGTGCTGCCCTGGACCAACAACCCTCAAAATTATAGATATTAGCACACATAAAATGTCAAGTTAGTAGATTCGGCGCGGACCACTACGAGGCATAAGCTGCGATGGCCCGCATAGTTGCCGATAATCGAGCTGAGACCACGCCACTGACATTCAAAACGACAGAGAGCGATGACGGCGGGGCTGAGCTGCGTACGCTTGAATACGTTGCGGCACAGCTTACGGGTTCGACGTACGCCAGGGTTGGAATGGGAATATGTATCTGAGAGCTCCCAGTCGACTCGCCTGCCTGGGTTGAACACGATGCTGTATTGTGGATATGCCGCAGGCAGCATGGCAGGAATCCCTAGTAATATACACACGTCAGTCACGCTCTGTCGCAGCAGCGGGCATTATAGACGATTGCAAGGATGGCTGGGTTGTGTGAGCGTCGTGGAGCTCAAGCAAGGTAAAGGAAAAGCAAGGGCCGGGAGTGGTGGACTCATTCGGAGTCGGAGAGCATAGCCACGTGGGATCTGAGATATGCACAAGTATCACTGTGAGGCGCCGAATGTTGCACGGTTGGTTGTCTAACTCCCACCTTGCATCGACCAGCCGCTTCCCATGCTAACGCGGCCAGAGAGGCGCACGATAAGCTGTGCGAAGCCGCTGGATCTGTGTCCGACAGACCATGTCCGTCTCCTGCCCTCTCGGGCCAGATTCGACCATTTCCCAAGGTCTTCCCGGGTAACCGGAGAATGTATTCGCATCCACCTCGGATTCTCCCCGCACTTAAAAAGACTTCGGCATTTCTCTGGAGCCACGACCCCGCCCTGCATTGAGTTGCACCTTATCCCGACGCCTCCTGAGCTCGTGGTCCCCGGCCTATTTCCCCCCATCTCCTTCCTCTCATTATTCGATTACACCTTCCCCACCGTCCCGCCTTGACACTGCCGTCTATTCACGCCTACGAGTATAACCGCTCTACGACTGGTCACGCCATATGTCTCAACCATCTGTCATGGACGACCCAGAGAAGGGCGCTTTGGATACGCTGACCCCTCTACCCGTTCTTCCTGTCTCGTCGAAAGCCGTCATCCAAGATGAAGCCGTCGGGCTAGCAGCAAAGTCAGGCAAAAACGAAGTTAGAGCAGATCTTGTCCTTGCACAGAAGAAGAAGGACCCATCCTCTTCGAACAGGCCAAAACGCAGAGTGAGCAGATGGATTCGTTTCCAGCTATGGTTCAACACCTACAGGTAGGAGTAGCCTGAACGATGCCGTAGCTTCACTGAGGGATATGTATATGAAACTGCAGGAAGTTCTTCACTTTCGTGGTGGGGCTCAATGGCACCGGTCTCTTCCTTGCAGCAATCAACGTTTGGACATATCCCCGGCGATACACCGGTGCCTTCGTGCTTGGCAACCTGCTCTTCGCTATCCTGATGCGCAACGAGCTATTTGGCCGTCTGATATACATGTTCGTGAACAAATGCTTCGCAAAGGTGGGTTACCGACCTGTCCTTCCCGCATACGAGGGACGCTCATCTGAGGCACCTACAGTGGACACCGTTATGGTTCAGGTTGGGATGCACGTCAGTCCTACAGCATCTAGGTGGTATTCACTCGGGTTGTGCAACTTCCGGCTTCGTCTGGCTCATCTTCCGAGTAACCCTCATCTTCATCGATCACAAGGACAACCACGATGCAGTCCTAATCATGGGCGTCATCACCAACCTCGCAGTCTCTATCAGCATCCTGAGTGCGTTCCCTTGGGTCCGCAATACGCACCACAAGTACGTGTCTGCCATATCCGCCCTCATTTACAGGCGTTCTCACGCCGTCGTGTAGCGTTTTTGAGAGACACCATCGGTTCATTGGATGGTGAGCACGAATTTCCCGATTAGGCACTCAGATCTCCCCAGAACTCACAGGCTTCGTGCGCAGGATTGGACTTCTCTCAAGTAGGTAACGCTTTCTTGGCGCCCCATTCCGGTGCGATGGAATAATCGCACACATTACCACCGGTACCCTTCTCAAAGTGGTTCCGCAGTAGCTCGCCGCTGCACCATACCCTCATGTGGTCCCAATCGGACGTTGCGATGTTGACCACCTTTTCTTTTCTTAGCGTGGGTCTTTGTCGTCCTCGGAGACAGTTACGACCTCGACACCCACACTTGGAACCCAGACGGGATTCGCGTAATTCGTCAGCAAGATTTCTGGTATGCCTTCGGTATGACGGCGTTGTATGTGTTGTTCCTCATTGGCCGCGACGCGCCGTGTGGGCATGACCGAGAACCAATTCGCTGACACTCATCACCGCCTACATAGCATCATGATCCCGTGGTTTACCGTGCGAGAGGTCAAGGTCGACATCGAGGTGGTGAGTACTTGTGCACAAACTTGGTATAGCGTCTCCGAATCTGTGTCCGACTGAGCTTCTCTCCGCTTTCTGCAGCCGTCGCCGAAGGTGGCGATCCTACGCTTCGAGCGGGGCATGCAGCAGGGTCTCCTTGCGCGGGTATCCCGCTCCTCAATCATGGAGTACCATGCGTTCGGCATCATCTCGTGAGTAGCATAGCAGTCACGTACGTACATCCAGTAGGTCTGACGGCGGCCGACGTGCGTGTTTGTTAGAGAAGGAACTCATGCGAAGTACCACTACCTGATTTGCGGTGTGCAAGGTGATTTCACCCGCTCGCTAGTCAATGACCCTCCCACGCACGTCTGGACGCGACAGCTGAAGGTAAGCTGTAGATGGCTCAGCAATGCTGTTTTTTGTTGACGCATGCCGCGCCCCAGTTTGCTGGTGTGTCGCACACCTCGACGCTGTACAAGAGGGGTATTCGTGTTTGCACCGGCACGGGTCTCGGTGCGGCGCTCTCGACGTGCCTTCAGGTACGTCCTGTTATGCAATCGTCCTCATGGTATGAATAGGATTGACTTCCTCCGCTTTATTAGAACCCCGACTGGTGAGTGTCTATGCTTAGCTATGCGAAGCGCGGGTCCAAGATGTCGCATCATTGCCCTTCATTCCTTGCTGCAGGCCATTCAACGTGTCCTTCGATGCAGACTTACCATGCCCTACAGGTACCTCATCTGGATTGGCTCCGACCAAGAGAAGACGTTCGGCCCAACTATCTCTGGCCTCATCCACAAGCACATACCGCCAGAGCGCATGTGCCTATGGGACTCGAAGGCACGAGGTCTGTTTGCTATCTCACAAGTCTTTTTCTCGCACACATCGGCCGCTGAATTCTTGCAACATGTTTTAATAGGTGGTCGTCCAGACGTAATGAAGCTCGTGAAGGAGGCCTACCACTCTTGGGGCGCAGAGGTCGTCTTCATAACCTCAAACTGGGCAGGCAACAAGGAGATCATGGAAGGCTGTAAGGAGGCCGGAATTCCAGCATTTGTATGTCCTTCTACCCTCTGGCAGCTATATTTCTTCGCTGCGAACCATGTATCTATGACGGACCTGACGTGCTCACGCCTCCCCTTTGTTCGCAGGGCACGTTATGGGATTTCTAAACCCATCACATCTCTTGCACTCCACCTTTCCCGATGTTGGGGTGCCAGGCGTGGGTTCCAACGCATACTTGGAACACACCGTGCGACGATGCTTGCCAAGACAATGAAGTTCACAACTCCACGGCCCCGCTAACCCTGTGGTCGTAATTGTCCTCTTAATCTCCTCGCCGCACCACGATAACGGTAACTTGATCATACGTACCGAATTTCATCATGCACGTATCTTATTGCTTGCTCTCCACGGTCTTGATCATCGTGCATCATCCTGGTCTGAAGTAGTTTAGATATGTTGGTCCCATCCCCACATTATTCGCAGTCCGACAGAACTTGCTCAACCGCACATAGGTGCCCATGTTGGAAGTATGTATTGTAGTTTTGTTTCACTGCATCGACAATGCAATGTACTATCTCTCACTACCATGAGCGCACACACAATTATAAAGCCGTAGTGGACCTGAACAATCGATGCACATCTTAGCATGTGGGATAACCGCTCTGCAGGACAGATGGTAGTACCAAGTCTAACGGCCAATCTGGCCTTGTAGATGATAGGTAATATCTGGAAAGGGGATGTACCCACGAGTGGGGATAGCGATTGATCAGGCGAGTCGCCCTGGTTGTACATGTGGAAACTACATCGAAGCGTTCAGTTCAAGTATTGAAGTTTTGACCACTCCTTGTCGTTCGCATTAAAGTCTATGCCCTTCCGCCGCCACCATTCCCGCGCTTTCTCGCCACCGCCGATTGCATCTTCCAACGCCTCCTCAATGTCGCACATACGGTACTGTATCGGCTGCCCACTCTTGTCCCACCACTCGAGTACTTCTGGCCGATTATGTCGTGACGCTCCGGTCAATGCTTCCTGGTCAAAAATCATTTGGAGCCCGCTTCCCAACCACCACTGCAGCACCTCCAACTTCCCATGACAACTAGCGTGGTACAGTGCTTGACGGTCGTACTTCGGTTCGAGTTGGGAGCTCGCCCACCACTCAAGCACCTCGACGTGCCCCGCGGTACTGGCCATGTCCATCACCCGACCTATCTTGAGTGGGAGACGCCATCTAGGATTCAAACTTTTTTCCTTCCACCACTCAAGGACGGCGATGCGGTTTTTCGCGGATGCACTCTCGAGCGCGGCCTCGCTGTATTCTATAGGAATGCCAGAGAGCAGCCACCAATCTAATGACGAGATCTGCCCGTTACGCGATGCCCCATCGATAGCCTCAGCAACGGATTGTGGTCTGGGAAGAGGAATGTTATCGGGATGCAAGTCATGTGTGTGTTTCCACCATGAGAGGACGGCTGTCCGTCCATGGAGGGAGGCGTTAATGGGGAGGAGGTCGTCGCTGTACATGGATACAAAGATAGCGCGGTGATGGGTGAAGAGGTATTCAAGGACATTGACATAGCTGAAGCGCACAGCCAGCACTGCGCTCACGCGGGTCGGTCGATTCACTCCAGGATCGGAAGCGCGGATAAGAGGAATGTACCCTGAGAGGATCGCGTGATCACAAGCGTTTGCACGGGTCCACGGAGGAGGTTGAGGGAGGGACGTGGGCAGACCCACCGCTTTGGCGAGTTCCCAGTCGCCGATCTGGTCCATGATGTCGGCTAGGACCTCCACAGGAAGATCAGGAGCGAGGACTTGGCGAGGACGAGACTTTGTAGCCTCATGGTAATCGTTTGGTCCTCCATATCCGCTAATGTTGTCTTTAGAAGGAAAGTGATAGGTGTGGATGTCAAATTGGGCCAATCGGGAGGCTAGCTCGCTATCCAACCCCGAGGTAGGCAGTGAGCGTACTTCGAGAAAGAGAACGAGTTGCTCGTGCGTGAGGCGACGATATGCCTCGTAGACCTGCTCTATAGAGCGAGCATAGCTCTAGCACGTCGTGAGCATTCACAAAGGAAAACGGTGATCGACCTCCTTACAGCCATACGCTGGGAAGAAGCGGGTGTGGTATGGATTCCGTTCGCAACGGAATTCCTCAAAGGTTGGGGCGGTAAAATGGACTAGACCCAAAAGAGCAGTTCTGCAACTAGTTCTCAGAGGCAAACAGTATCTTTCGCTACCGGACGTGCCAGCTGGTGGTAGATGAGGAGGACGAGAGGATTGAGGAGACAGGGTTTGGCAGACTCTACAACGGTACTAGTACTAGTAGTAACACTGACAGATGTTCTCCATGCCGTTACCATAGAATAGGGTTAGGTGTCTACATCAGGGTAAGGGTTAGCCGACGTGGCTTCGGTGATGGGTGGACGTGTCCTCCCAATATCCTCCTCTACTCCCACTAATACTCCCCTCACCAATTCACTCGTCTCACGCTTCCCCTATGCGACCCACAAAGAGGAAGATGCGCAAGGCGATTCTGGCGACATTCTGCGTCGTTGCCTTTGGGGCAATCGCGAGCGCAAATGTAAGTTTAATGTTCAGCACTGGGCTCCTATCCCGCCGCCAACCTTGACGTCCGCAGGACGCGTCCGTTGAACGCAGCGAGACATTGAATACAATGGACTTAGCCACAGAAGGTAGATATTTGCTTTGTGCACGTATGACATGGTCCTAATTCTGATGGTGCAGCATCTAGGGCGTACAAGCAAGCTATGTCGACCCTCGCTACCCTCACCGCCCTACCACCGATGCAATCCGAGGAGCCTTCACATCACACGAGCACTTTCCCCTTGTCTTCCCTCCTGCCGAGCATCCAGGGTCAAGGGCCTATTGCGAGCACTCTGCGAATACTGGTGAAATTACGCAACCATTCATGGATGCCGAGTTTCGCAACGGAATACCTCGGTCGCGAGCTCTCGAACGGGCGGAAGAAAGACGAGGAGCTGAAGGGCAAGGCTGTCAAGGTCATTGATCTCCTTCAGCATGCAGCGGAACTTGGTCATACGGACGCGTTGTACACGCTAGGCCAAGTGTCACTGGTAAGTAAGACATTTGTCACGGAAACCTTCATGGATATTGAACTCGTCCCCAGTTCCCACCCAATTCTTACTTTCCAGCGAACCCTGTCACAGCGTACGAGTCATTTCAGTCGCATGCTGATCTGACAGGCAATGCATCGTCACAAGCGTTGGTGGGGTTCTTTCATAGTACGGGTTATCACAGTGTAATTCCCGTCGATCAAGCGAAAGCACAGCTATACCTCACGTTCGCGTCCCATGGGAATCACAAAGGTGCGCAGATGGCTCTTGGTTATCGGTCCTGGTCGGGTATAGGTGTAGGCGAGAATTGTATGAAGGCGTTGGACTGGTATGAGGATGCGGCAGAACAAGGTATGTCAGTACGGACACAGGGTTTATAATACCACTAACAATGTGATAGCGATAGCGAAATTTCTCTCTGGCCCCCCCGGCGGACGGACGCTACCATTATCCCCGCCTCGACTGTCAGACCTCCTGGGCGGAGTCTACGGCCCTGGCGCCAGTGTCGCATCTACCGGACTCAATGCAGGTCGAGCGGTTATAAAGACTGCGAACGCGCGCGCGGCTGGTGAGACATGGGAGGATCTCTTGGAGTATTACCTGGTGTGTTTGTTGGGTAGTCCTCTCCTGAAACCAGCTAACGCAACCTAGTTCAACGCAGACCGCGGAGAAATTGACTTCGCGTACCGGCTCGGGAAGATATACTATCAAGGCAGCATCTACGGCGCTCCAGGGGGTATCGCATCCGGTGGAGATGGTGCAAGCATCGTTCCCCGGGACTTCCACCGCGCACGATATTATTTCAACAGAATAGCGCGACAGGTCTGGCCACGCGATCCCACAAATCCGCGTCAGCCAGATCGGCTCTCGAAAGAAGAAAGTCCAGTATCAGCAGGCTATGCTGCACTTGCAGCAGGCTACCTCGGACGGATGTATCTGCGCGGGGAAGGCGTCAAGCCGGATCCTGTCATGGCGAAGATGTGGTTTGAACGTGGAGCAGACTACAACGAGAAAGAGTGCCATAATGGGCTGGGCATCATTTGGCGCGACGGCCTAGTTGATGGAAAGAAGGACTTGAAGAAGGCCTTGAAGCACTTTGCTGCGGCTTCCACCCAAGAGCTTGCTGAAGCGCAGGTGAACATCGGCAAGTATCATTATGGTATGTGTCATTTGCACATTGAAGTTCCGGGATTGATGAGTGGACAGAACGTGGCGATCTCAAACTCGCAACCGCCTACTTTGAGACTGCTCTCCGACAGGGTTCTCCGTTTGAGGCTTATTACTACCTTGCGAACATTCAGGCTCAGCAAGCGCGAAGTTCGGTACTTCCTCGTGAGATCGCTGGGAGCTCATGTGCAGTCGCGGTTTCGTTCTACAAGCTTGTAGCTGAGCGCGGCACTTGGGATGACGATATCCTGAGAGATGCCGACAATTCTTGGGGGCTGGGCACGGAAAGAGGAAGCGAGATGGCGATGCTTAGGTGGTGGATAGCTGCCGAGCGAGGTTTTGAGGTTGCACAGAACAACCTAGCCTACGTTCTTGACCAAGGTAGGCGTGTTTCGCGCCCCAAGTCGAAACATCGCTGACAAAACCATGCAGATAAGAGCATCCTGCGCTTCACTCGTTTCGCACCGTACTCGCCGTCGAACGACACTGCTCGCCTCGCTCTGACGCAATGGATCCGATCCGCCGCTCAGCGAAATATCGATGCTCTGGTGAAAGTAGGGGACTACTACTACCATGGTCTCGGTGTTCCTGACGAACCTGAGCTGGTGCGATGGGAGAAGGCGGCTGGCTACTACCAGTCTGCAGCGGACACTCAGATGAGCGCTCTTGCGATGTGGAATCTCGGCTGGATGTATGAGAACGGCGTCGGGGTGCCTCAGGTCAGTTTTACTGTAAGATGCCAACATTGCAATCGATGACTCACGATTAGAGGTAGGATTTTCACCTTGCCAAGCGTCACTATGATCTAGCATACGAGACAAACGCGGAGGCTTACCTCCCAGTCTTGTTATCACTCATCAAGCTGCACTTGCGAAGCATCTGGCATACGATGATGGGCGGCAAGAACGGACTCACCATCTGGGATGGAGAGGAAGAAGAGAGCAGTGAGTCGTCGTCTCATACGTCGTCCGTGCGGTCACATATCACACACCTTTGACAGGCCGATCATACTACGATAATCCCGAGATCGAAGGCCGTGGCCGGGAACAGGGCGCGAGCCAGCAGTCGATCGAGGAAGGCGAAGAGTATGAAGAGGGTGGGTGGTATATGGGGAAAGCGCGCGATGAGTTCAACCGACGTAAACGAGGCCATTCGGACAGCGATCGGACTGCTCACGAGGAGGATGACCCTGTGCAATGGGCTCGTGAACGCCGACAGGCCGAGGTTGACCGTGATGGCGATTTTGGGCCTGAAGACTACTTTGACGGCGCGATGCGGGGACAGCGACACCGTGAAGAAGAGGAGGTGGATGAGTTTGCGGAAACGATGCTTCTTGTCGTGCTGTGCATGATGGTGTCGGTACTTCTCTATGTGCGTGGACGCTGGATGGACCGTATTAGGAGAGAGGAGGAGGAGCGGAGAAGACAGCAAGGAGGTGGACAGCAGCCTCAGCCGCAAAACGAGGCGAATGGAGTGTTCCCACCGCCGGGTGATCCTGCGAGGGATGATTGGGCTATCCTGCGATGAACGATGCCATGTATATACACCGCGCTACATACCAACATGTAGCGATAAGACATATCAATAACATGACCCAGTACCTGCTACCTCAATACAGTCCACGAAATTTAGTGTCGGAAATGCGCTGAAAGGCATATGAACCCTTATAGGGCTGTAATCATACAGTATGGTCTCAAACAATAGATTGTGGTAGTAAGTGAGTAGTGGTGAAGAGAGAGGGAAAACCCACATTCAGTCTGAATATCACACTCCGGGTCATGCTTCTTAATCTACGAAGTGTCTACTGTAGTAGATCATTACGTATGTTGACGTTGTTGGGGTCTTATCAGCAAGCTGCAACATACGGTAGTCCCTTGTAAGCCGCCAAGGCAGGTTCCGTCCGAGTCATACATCCAGCACTGGGCGGCTGATAGTATATAGTTTATGGACTACAAGTCAACCACAACTATGTCTCTGAGTACGAGTGCAAGTACGGACATATGCTCAAAATTAGGCCAACTCTTGAATGTTCCTCCGTGAGTATGTGTACAGATGAGGGTTATATGTCGAGCACCGTTTCTGACTGGATCGAGTTGTAGCATATCGATCGAGCTCTTGCCTGGAGACAGTTCAGATTGGCTCACAAGCGCACCGCCAGAGCATGCCCCCTTCCTCTTCATCGGTCACAATCTTGGTGTACCACACAAGCTTGCATGCAAAGCGTATCTAGAGAGTGTCCCTCACTTTCGCGGAGTCCGTAAATCTCTACAGCGCCGATCGCAACCCCTCTCGGAAACAGATGTGACCGAAGCACTCACATCTTCATCTATTCTCCTTCTCGTCAATCCCGCCCACCAGTCCGCGCTCAACGCGCGGAAGAGACTAGTTCAAGACCGCTATCTTACCCCAGTGCACGACCTACGTTTCACAGACGCCCTCCTAACTCTCCGTGAGGGTGCCAAGCAGTCTATCTTGTGGCATCACCGTCGATGGCTCCTCCGACGCATATACCCCCTGACCTCTCCATCCGCTGGACTAGAAAATTCAGACGGAGTGGATACCTTGCATAGCACAGCGTTCGATGCAGAAGTCTATAGTGCGGAGTTCTCTGTTGTCGAGAGCGCATGCGAGGCCTACCCACGGAACTACCATGCTTGGGCTCATCGATATTTGTGTGCAGAGGCTCTCATCTCTGTTGTCAAACGTGAAGGTCGAACAGCTCCATCGGGGTTCATGGACGTTCTTGATGAGGAGATAGCGAGGATTCGCGCATGGATCGAGCGACATGTCTCCGACTACTCCGCCATGCAATACCACTCTCGTCTGCGAAGCCTGGCGGGGCATTCTCTTCGGGAAATCTGTGGGCACGCCACAGAGCTCATCTGCGCATACCCAGAGCATGAATCGCTCTGGCTGTATCTTCGGGGCGTCGCCTCACCTTCCGCTACAAGACGGGAACAAGCATCACTCGGCGAGATACGCGCTCTGGCCACGCGATTCCTCACGGACGTTGTGAAGGTTGAGCCGCAAGTTCGGGGGTATGCTATTCAATGCTTAGCCTGGGTCGTATGGCAAGTAGGTGGTGGCATCGCGTGTACTATAACATTGGAAACGGTCCTGACCAGGATCATCATGTAGGAAAAAGGATTACAGACAAGCCCCTAATCACTTGAGAGGATTGCGATGGCCTGTTTAACTGACTCTATATTTACGATGTCGGCCTTGCTATCGTCTTCTGATGCGAGGCACGCGACGTAATCCATTCTCGTGCACTGTGCATAGCCAGTCCGTCCAAGGGGCGTAATCCCGCCTGTGAATTCCATAGCATCTTATCACTCTCAGTTCCCCAGCTGTCGTAATCTGCGTGGTCGGTCGTACACTTCTCCATATACCACGCATTGTCTGTACTAGAAACTCTGACTTACAATTATTACCTGCTAGAGTGCGAAAATGCAAGTCTTCACGATTCCACTGCCCCAAGGTTGTGTTCCCTTCTAAGTTTAAGTTAGACTCAAGACAATGCAACTGCAACCAGTGATAATGCCCGTATAAAAGTCATGTGAGTCACTTCATGTCGTTCCCTGTGTCCTATGTAGCTCATCATGTCCATCGCCCAGAGAGCCAGCCAGAGGAAGTGAGAAACAGATGCGCTCGCTGTAGTACTACGTCCGGTGAATGAATTTGTCTGATAGACTTTCTTCGACTCAGCAACGACGGTCCATCATCGTCATTCTATCTACAACCACCGACCAGGGGTCCTTATTTTCTTCCACCATGATCTCCATTGCCGCAAACGTAGGGGCCCCCGTCGATGCGATGCGAACCATCGTCGATAATAGTTAGGTTGTGCCCTAGCCTAGAGTCACCGTTCCAGCTCTTCGTCGGACTCGTTGACTGGTCCGGGGCATCTATCCCTCATCCTGCTACCAAGACCATTTGCTACTCTGGCCGCAAATAGACAGGTCCGTGAATGTCTAAGAAGCAGGGCAGTGCACTACTGACCGTATGTTATATAGGACGATAATTCTGTGAATCACAAGTTTGTGTTGAATTCTACATAGTTACTCAGATATCGGATATACACCCTGTGCGGACGTGAAGTGCACATGCATCTAGAATGGGAGGGAGGGCACTCTTCTGCGTAGATATAACTTGCACGTCACCGCGGGAACGGCTGGTGAACCCATCCTGCTATATCGGCCTTCGTAAGCCTGCATATCTGACAACCGTCATTAACATTTGACCTTCACGTATCGACATCCTAATCCTTACACGTTCCGTCCTCCCGCTACCCACAGTACAGTGAGTCTATCAACGGAAGCTATGCCGAGAGGTACACGTGCCCAACAGAGCCGCAGGGATGGAAGGCCACATTGCCTTCCATGTCACCAGTTCGAGAGGCAGCGTGCAAGTGGCGATGGACAGCAGTGCAGACTCTAGATAGTATTCTGGAAGCTGGCCTTCAACCATTGAGGGAAACATCAACAGCGTGAGCTCAGTCGGGAAAGGCATTGTATGGCGAGCGCTATGATGGTAGGTCGATGGAGGACCGGAGGTTTTGTGTTAGCTAGCCTGCGATATGAAGTGTGTTAGAAAACAGCACCGGTACCGGATTGAAGTGCGTTACTGTCTTCCGCCCACCCTGTCGCCAACCCTTCCTTATGAAGTATCAGGTGGATCACTTCTGGTCCGTAGAAGTACAGGTACAACAAAGATCCTCCTTATGCACCGAACGAGAGCAAAGCAATGACAGTCGCGGCAATCTTACTGCGGACTATAGTCGATACAGAATACAATGGAACCGGTCGACAGGATATTAGCTGGTCGTGCACGTTCACAATCAGCTCGTCTGAGGTCAGCATGTCCTGAACAAAGAGACTCACTATCGTGCCCAAGCCCAGCCAAGGGATGCGGGACGTCTTCAGGTTCACCTGCGGAATTGGCGTCGGAATCATCCTGCCATCCACCTTCGTCTTCGTCTTCGTCTTCGTCTTCGTCAGCATAATCGTCGACTTCTCCAGCCGCATCCATGACAGTAGTGGAGGGCCCTGCTCTGGCATTTTCCTGAGGATGTGGCGCATGTAGACCGCTTCCTGAAGGAAGAAGAGCCTGGGACTCGTCGACACCATCTGCGTGCCAGGTCTCGTCGTCCACACCCGGTGGAGCATCCGCCTGATGGCCAGTCTCTTGTACCAGAGTGTCCGCCGTGGTGAAGAGGCCATGCGCTGGATCGTCCTTGTTGTCGTCGTCGTCACGATGAGTGGGTGGAGGAGTCCCGCCGATCATCCCAAGCTGCCGGAAGAAGTCGATGTTCTCGGGTTTGAACATCGCATCCCACACAAAGTACAATTTCGTCTCGGTGATTTGTATGCATGTAACTTTCGCGAGCTGCCTACGATCATGGTAAAAAGGAAGGCTGACGATGGTGATGTATGGGAAGGATAGACCAGCGTTGATCGCTGACTGAGGGATGTGATACACGTCTCTCCTCCCCGTCGAGACTAAATCTTCGTCAATCAGATAATGGTATGTCGGGTCAAGTGTCGCCGTGTACACCCCGGAGGTCTGCGACAAGTTGAGCAGCTGATCAGAGAGCCAGAGGAGAGATGCGCACCGTGACGATACCGAGACGACCATGCTCATAAGAAAGGTATATCGAGAAATGCTCGTCCGAAGCGCCGAGCCGAGTAATAGTTTTCCCAATCTCGAGTGTGGCAGTCCTCAGAGAGACCTCACTGCGAATAACGCGCTGGAAGTCGCGGATTACTAATAATCGGCTGTCACTCAGCTGCGCGACCAGGTCTTTCCCATCTCGGGATACATGCACTGTTAAACTGGTAAATCAGCCTTATGTCAGATATGTTCAAATCACACACACCTGCAGTGAACTCCGCGTACGAAGCCGTGTATAGTGCTGTTGACATGGTGGGTTCCGCAGGAAGGCATACGGCTTCACTGGCGTCGGCGACTTTCTGTCGAGCGATAGCGGGGTCTAGTTGCACGGCGAGACGGACGTCCGAGTAGACGAGCTGGTATGATTGAATTTCGAGCACCATCTCGGCGTTTCTTCGACTGAACACTCGCAATGCCGACGTCGAGCACACGAAGATATGCGCGGTACTAAGCTCCACATAGTTGATATCGCCACTACCGGAGATGCCCTGTATGTTGTCGACTTCCAGGACTAATGATGCCGTGCATGCATCCCACAAGTACGCCTTGTGAGTCCCGCAAACCAGAAGGGTCGGGTAAACGAATCGGAGAGCGCGCCCCGGCTCGGGTGTCTCAATGAGGGCCCAGGGACGGAAGTGTCCACGGGGACCGTTTCTTGCGAACGCTCGTGAGGCCTTTCGCCATGCGCGCATCTGCTCGCCATCAGGGAAGCTTGAGACAGGCCGTTCCGCGATGTCGGATAGGACGTCCAAACGCCAGATTTCTTTGGCCGAGCCGAGCCGGTCGAAGATGAGGTAGCCGTTCTCATACTCGCAATGTGCATAACGGCGAACATAGGCCTGCGGAGAGTTCGGTCAGTATGCATTACGATATGAGCATGATATGGACACACATGATCGAGTTGCCACAGAACATCAGCTGTGTCAAGGTCGAACACCGTCAATCCTCCGAACTCGTGCGTGGTGATGAGGAGGCCATATGCCTCGTCAACCTTGATTCGATGAATGTCGAATGGGTGTCCACCATAATGACGTGCTGTTGCAAAACCCTTCCCTAACCAGTTGAGTTGTAGCTGGAGGTATTTCCGACCTACAGTCGAGAGAGTCAGCGGGTATGGCGAGAACATTCAGGTAGACTCACAGTACTCATACCAATCAGGTACGTCCTGTAGGAACTTTAGTGGGTGGGCCTCCTTTGCTTCCGGAAGAAGTGTGTGTATCGAGTCAATAAACCGGTGTAGAACCGCGGCGTGGTGGTAGATACTGGGTTCATTGTCGAGGAAAAAGGTATTCCAGCTCCGGGAAGCGAGCCTCAACGCACGCAGAGATTGCAGGGGAAGGTAAGATAAGATCCTTAGGACCAATTCCGCGGGGAGGCCATGAAAGGCTGGCGACATGCCGACTCGCGTCCTGCGAGAGCACGTTAGCCTTCCTGGGAAAAAAAGAAAGAGCAATATGGGATGTGACGAGTCTCCAAGGTTGGAACATGAGTATGACTTCACACGAGATAATCACATGCGCAATTATGAAGCAGAACCCAGGCGACTCAAGAATCGCAATGAAAAATCAACTCGATATCAAAGACGACATGGTGGAGCAATTCCCAGTTATTAAGACGCTTTGCCGTGTATGGGAGGGCGATGAGGGTCAGCAAGATGGCGGACCATGAGTACACCATGACATGGGGAGAAAGCACATTGTTGCTCGCAGTTGGGAAGAGGAATGTCCGAGCATCGTGGGGATGACCCAAACCATGTTGAGCGCCCGTCCGTTCGACCACTGAGTCGGGTCTTAGAGCCAACACCTGTTTCCTGCGTGCCATCGCACGAGCGGTCACAGGTGTGGATGAATCGGTGAGTACGCGCGCCCCGGAGAAGAATGGTCGATCGGCGGTGAACCATCATGAACATACTTCACTGAGCGAGAGTAGTGATTAAGAGCCCGGGAAGCTAGGACCGCACAATATGTTACTGACGAATAGTTGCCAATGTGTTCTAGACAAAAAAAGACAGAGGCGTGTAGTGCCGCCTCCGTGGCGAGTTCGGAATCCATGTCGAGGATTGAACAACGGAGAGATGGAGAGAACTGGGATTCTTGAGCTCACCAGGACTTTGGTGATTGCACTGCTTGGAATCCACAATCACACTGCCACCGGCACCTGAATAGCGGTTTCAATGATCGCAAGATGTTTGATCAGTCGAGGACACGACTGAGAATGGATACTGAAACTAGTGAGAGCAGGAGGGAGAGAGCAGAGAGGGAGAGGGTACAGAATCAACCCACGTACCCTCAGGGTCATGGACGCCCAAATGATGCATTGTCACGTGATGCGTGCGCCTGTGGCACTCATTGTCCAACGTTGGCGGCTGCAAATCCAAGCCTCTGTCTCGTCTCTCTCATCAACCGTTTTCCCTGTCTTTCTGTTGCCAACAATTTCTGTCTACTTCTCTCTATTATTATCTTTATCAGCCAGCGACATTTCCATTATGGACCCCACAGTCCAGGCACTCGAGCCGAAAATCCGTCAGATTCTCTCCGCACCTGGCACCGACCTTGCTACAATCAGTGCAAAGCGCGTTCGCAAACAGCTCATTGAGCTCGACTCTTCCTTGGAAAATCCCGTGAAGGATAAGGATAAGAAGGAGCAGATAGACAAGGTCATCGCAAAGGTGTACGAGGAGATAAGCGCCGCCCACCAACAGACAGAGGAAGACGACGTCCCGCCCAAGCGCAAGCGGGAAGACGCGTTCGACGGCGAAGCCGGCGCGGCGCCCAAGAAGATCAAGAAGGCCAAGTCCAAGCAGGAGCTCTCCGATGCGGAACTCGCGCGTCAGCTTCAGAACGAGATCAACGGCAGGGCACGCAGCTCACGCGCCGCTTCGTCCAAACCAAAGGCGAATGGCTCCAAACGCGGTGCAAAGAAGGGCCACAAGAGTTCATCCACAATCAACTCGGATGGTGAAGAGCAGAGTGGTGATGATGACGACAAGCCAAAGAAGCGTGGCGGCGGATTCAAGAAGGAGTATACACTCAGGTCCGTTCTCCCCGTGTGTTGGCCCTTTTCATCCTCTAAGTGAAGCTGGTTTCAATTTCAAGCGAGCCCTTAGCCGCTCTTCTCGGTCTGGAAAAGCTTTCGCGGCCGCAGATTGTCAAGCACTTGTGGGACCATATCAAGGCCAACAATATGCAGAATCCGGAGAACAGGAGGGAAATTATATGCGATGAATCTTTCCGCTCCATCTTCAAGTGTGATCGAATCGATATGTTCAAAATGAACAAGGAGCTTGGACAGTACGTGTTATGACCCACTCTCATCATCAACCTTACTGCAGTCTGACACATCATTAGACACTTATACGAAGCCCCTACGGGCTCGTAACACTCTGCCATGGGATGTCGGGAAATTATGAGGGGCCATCATTGAACGTTCCCCGTCTCTTTATCTTGCTCGAGCCGCGTCCGCATGGCTCATTACCGTTGCAGATTCCCGTCATCTTACCTTCGTCATAATATCATCAGCATGTGTGGTATATTGTTCATACGATTCTCCAGGACGCACACTCCAAATATGGGGTTTGGTGAGGACGCTGTAGCCACTGGCGGTATCATGGTTTCCAAACTCGATATATTTTTGTCCATAATACTTCGGGACGTGTGCGTGTACATTACAATGCATTCTCCAAGAACTGATCGCAAAATGGCCTTCAACTGTTTCTAGTCATGCGCCAAATGGCAAACTCTTGCGAAATTTGTCATCTTTGCTGCTACAGCACAAATCACACTCCTTATGATTTGACGTGTCTCAGATACTAGTACTATCATTGCACCAGTAATGTAAATTTTGTGTTCTTACTCGAATATCTCGCCCGTCGCCTGACCATTTGTATCCGGATTTTGACAAGCGCAATCTATATCATCTCAAAAATCTCCGCCTGATTTTTGAGGGTGAAAGATGGAGGAATGGGGGAGAACGTGGTGTAGGAGTGCGTGGCAGTAATGTAAAATCCGGAGAAACGCTGTCACGGAGAAGTCACGGGCGGCAAAACGGCATTAGGGGAGCAGTTGATTCTCCGACTCGCGAAATTGGACCTCTGGGTGTCTCGAGGTGATCTGGATCTTGCAATATTGATACTCCGATCTCTCTTCAGCAACACAATGTCACGCTTACGGGTTGAACCTCAAAGGAACCACCTTGTCTTTTGCCTTCGAAAAATAGCAGTAGAACACTCTCAAGAGCTGTAACTTACTGTGAGAAATTTATGACATTCAGGCCAAGTTCAAGATGGGCCGAAGACAATCAATGTACAGACCCATGAAAGGCCGATGGCCTCACTAGTCACGCGGTAAGCAGAACTAGACCAAACTGCGTTGCGGGAAGATGAACTGAGGTGCAACGCAGGGACATGTAGGCTACTTATAGTATCCTAGATCGGGTGACGTGTGGAGGTATGTGTGACAATCGTAAATATGTGGAGATATGGGGTGGCGATCGTATGTAGGTGAAGTGTGTAGGTATGACAATCGGGATGTAACCACGCCGGGGTTCCAACCCATCAACTCAAGACATTGGTACTTGTCAACCGCCGACCGGTCAAATCCCCTCTTTCTTGTTGGAGCTTATGTGTAGTACATGAAAGATATATAGTGTGAAAGTTGGTGACGACTAGACAACTGGATCTAGAGATATCTTGAAGTTTACATTACTGTTGCAGGATCTTGGAATTTACAATACTGGTGCAATGATAGTACCGAAGCATGATACCGACAGCCACCTAGCTTAGTCCTGCCAACTTGAATCTTAGTGCCTATGATGACCTGCTATCGATTCTTGTGGACCAGACAGGCCATTCGGTTGTGCCCAGTAGCATCTAGACAAAGATCGACTATCAGCTTGTCCCATAAATGGTCAGCAACGGAGACTAAGTAACATCAATCATCTTGAATTTTATCCGTCAAGGATCGCCATGCATTGGTGAGTGCCTCCCTTTGTCAAACATCGGTATTCAATCAACTTATTATACAGAGGAAAAGTCAGTGAATACGTCCCTGACATTGACTGCGAATACTCGCCCCCCGTCTTTCGACGGCATCCCTCTCCTTTTGTCGCAAGTATGCCGCCGGTTTGCCAACGCCATCAAATAACTTCACTTTCAGCGGACAGCCTCCTGAGTTGCATTGATACTTCAAGTCTTGAAAGGTCCTTGAGTCCACATTCAGATAATACACTTCGACATTCTATCTATCTGATCATGCGATCCACCTCGTCGTCTAGATAGAGTTATATAAGAGTAAGTAACGCGCGACGCAACTTGACGCCGTATCCCACACAATGGTTTCCTTATCTTCAGCCGCAAGTTGCGTCTCTTAGAAGACGCTGACACGTCTTGCCTCTACCCACGACTCAAGTGGTTCATCGACGCAGAAAGGAATGGCACTTGAGAAGAAACTGGTAGATGATGAGGTGAAGGACATTGAGCGCTGTCCTCCTTCAAGTTCGCCGACCGCGCCCTCTTCGACTAGCTATAGGCTAGCTTCCGCCAGAGAAGAACCACTGTATGGGGAGTTGCTTGCACCGGACATTCGTCCAATTGCTGAGAAGGACCTTGTACGCGCACTGGACATACGTGTGCTCCCCGCCATTGTTCTGATATTAATCATGAACTACATTGACGTGCGTAATTTCCTTCCAACGTTGTTGTAGCACACAATGATTCTCACCGCATCATAGCGCGTCGCAGTGGCGGCTGCGAGACTGAAGGGTCTCGAGAAAGATCTTGGACTTACTGGTGAGACCAACTCTGTTCACGATGTCAGTTTCCGACCATTCTCGATCCTGTAGAAATTCAGTATGAGACCGTCCTCGCCGTCCTGTACGCGTCGTACATCCCAGCTCAGATACCGTCGAACATGGTAGGTTATTGCCGAATTCAATGCTTGCGCTCAGTAACTGATTACTGGGAACAGATTCTGAACCGTATCGCCAGGTATCCTCGGCAATATGTCATTGATAGCCTGTGTGATATCATATGTGACAGGCCATCGTATTACATCCCGCTCTGTGTCATGTTCTGGGGCCTCACCACTGCACTCACAGGGGTATGGTAACTTGATGGGGACCATTCAGTTGAACCTTCACTGATAGCGGATATTCCTGTAGATTACGCAGAGCTACGCAAGTATCATTGTCGCCCGGATATTCGTGGGAATTCCAGAAGTATAACCTCTTCAGTCATATATCGAGTCCTGTCGCTTAAACGTTACAGGCCGTGTTTTATCCTGGAGCCATCTACCTATTGTCGAGATGGTACACTCGGAAAGTACATATTACCTTTCATGACGGACTCTACATTCTTCCCTCCTCCTCGGGACCTTACAGAATGGCGTTCTAGGAGCTTTCATTCCGTTCCGCCATCCTGTATGGCGGATTGTTGATCTCAAATGCATTTGGCTCGGTGAGTCCTATGAAACCTTTACTTCTGATGTTATCGTAATCTACGTGCTATTGTTTCTCCATCGTCTCTCACCTCCAATCTACCTGCTGTCCCCACTTTATCCTGGCGACCTGTACGTCTCAAGCTCATGGCGGCGGGCATCCTCTCACACTTGGAAGGAAGAATGGGTATTCGTGCCTGGCGCTGGTGTGTGCACGTCCTCTGCTACTAGCTTCTTGCATAGTTGTCTTACCAACGCCTTGCACAGGCTGTTTTACATCGAGGTGAGCGAGGTCGACAACGAGAGGAAGCAACGCTGAACGGACGAATAGGGCGCCATCACGATCGTGATTGGAATATTTGCAATGTGCGTCATCTTGAAACCTTCGTCACTTGTAGTTGAGACGATTGGCGTGTATTACACAGATTTCTCCTGCCAGACTACGTACGCCAGGCCTCATGCGTGTCGTGCCATTTCTTGGCTTATGTCTACTCAGCCGTACAACACGCGCTGGCTTAGTCCCGCTCAGCGCCGTCTTGCCCAGGCCCGTCTTGCCGAAGATGTTGGAGAGGCGGATGAAGACGCTGTAGCTGACTCGTATGCGTTTCTCATCTCTATCATGTGGAACTGCTCCAAGTTCAACCCCGCCATTTCCATTCCTTAGGGTGTTTACAGGGCTCATTATGGCGCTGAAAGACCCGAAGGTACCCATCTTCGGCCTCATGACGTGCTGCCAGCTCCTGGGCGTCAGCTTCGTGAACTTCTTTCCGACGTGCGTGTATCAAATTAAGTATAGATCTCGTCACTTGAGATGCCTTACTTCAGTGCCTGCATATAGAATTGCTGGAACCCTTGGCTTCTCTACCACAGTGACACTCCTCCTTGCTGCGTACGTCATCCCGGTAGACACAGAAACTTTTGACGGTGACTTATAAGGCTATCTCAGCCCTCCATGGATTCTTGCGACCATCCTCTGCTGGATGAACGCTTGGCATGCTGGTACGATTTCTTGTGGAACACTTCCTCAGTCTGCTCATAATAAGTATCGGGCTATGCAGACCGTTCCGGGGAACGATTTTTGCACCTCTGCGGACCCTGGTGGAGCATAATCATTGGGTTCATCATTGGCACCACAACGAGCTCTGTCGCTGGTCGATATATCGCTATGTTCCTGATGGCGTGTGGATATGCCGGTTTGTGCTTCCCTGACGGTTTCTTTCTTCCACTTAGGGGACTTTGCAGGCTTCGCACTCACACTCGTATGGGTGTCCAATGCAATTCCTCGACCTCCTGCGAAACGTTCAGCAGCCATCGCGATAGTCAACGGGTTTGGGAATCTCGGCACTCTGTACGTCATTCCCATGATCGCTCACCGTGCTTGTCCATATCCTAAGTGTACACTGTAGCATCGGGTCATACGTATGGAAAGCCTCTTGGGGTCCTGAGTACCATCCGTCAATGTACATTGGCATCGCTTCGCTTGGGGTTGCAACAGTTCTCGCCATTGGTGAGCATGCCTCTTATCGCGGAAGTCACACTCGCATTCCTTGTATGCTTCCTGATACGTCTACCAGTCATTCGATTCATTCTCGCCCATCAGAACATGCAGCTCAAGCGCGAATACCTGAATGTTCTAAAGAATGCAGAACATGAACGTGTCAAGGAAGCTGCTCTTCTTGAAGGCATCACATTCGAGGAGGCGGTTCAGCGCAAGCGTGAATTCCGATACCTGCTTTGATACAACATGATGAGTTACAGTGGGTCACAAACCTGTAACAATGTTTCCCACAATTCTGGTATTGATCCCATAGCCCGTTCATCTCTGCACATATAATAGCATGTTATATGCCGTTGAGAAGCTATGCATCCTGTCTATCAAATGCATGTTGTTTCATGTTGGTTGGTAAAGAAATGCAAATGTTTGATGGAATGTGAACCTGTGAGGCAATGTTGCAGATGACTGATGAGTAATCCACACAGGGGAATCCTCAGTCAGTAAATGGAAGACTGTATTGAATAATTCAAGTACCTGATAAGTAATCCACACAGGGGAACTATAGGTACTTGTAAGTGACACATATACATCATAGAGTGGATGGTACTTACTCCTCAGTCAGTAAACAGAAGACTGAGGAGACCAGTCCTGGAGAGTCCTCCTTATATACACTACAGGAGCTGCATGAGTAAGCAACAGAAAGGAGGGCATGTGATGTGTCTGGGTCAGAATGAGTCAGGTAGGATGAAGGATGACTCAGGCAACAAATAAGAAAAGAAGAATGATCACAAGGTCAGGTCTAGTACAGTGCAGAGATGACTAGACAATATCTAGAAGAGTCCAGAGCATAGTAGAACACACTGGAAAGTACTGGACAAAAGAGAAGCCAAGTAACCATGTGTCTCATAGAATATGTACCTAAAAAGGCAAAGAAGAACCATAGACATAGATCTATTCAAGATGCAGTGTCCATAGCGCCTAATGTGCATCTATAGTCCATAGTCCATAGTTCAACGTACACCGAAGAGGTGCAGTCGAATCCTGTGGTAGAAGTCAAGCA
>AXZM01000848.1:0-37964 GCA_000743315.1 Lignosus rhinocerotis TM02
CTCATTGTTCATTTCCACCACAAGTCCCATCCCACTGTTCCTGTATCTGTTATTTCACTTTCATTGCATTTTGATTGTTTAAGTGCATCTCCCATTGTGTCTCAAGTACATCTCTCCATTGCAATGTTGATGCTTCCCAGCACTTTGGACTTGTTTGTCCTTGGCACTTGTAGACTACATATACCATAGTGCTGGCACCCTGGAGACTCAGTTTCGACCTCTTGTCTCCAGGTAAGCCCCCATGTATTCCCCTCATAGATACATGCTCAATATCACTTGTCTCTAGTCCTACGTTCAAGTCTTGCTCGCTAGCGCTGCACAAGCCTCAGTTGACTCACCCCTGCCCCTTCAGGTTCATCTTCCCTACTCTCGCTCAACCCTAGGTCGTAACACAGTAGTCATGAGCACAAGAGCATGTTCCTGGATGTCCTGACTGAGCTTGTATTGTGCCATGTCTGACTACACAAGAGAATGAAAAGGGGACTGAGCACCGATGAGCTCTGAGTCAGAGATGGCTATGGAAGAAGTTCGGGCTGCACCCATTCATTGATCATGCATTGGGTGGCCTCTTGAATCGTCTATTGCTTCCTCAAAAGTTATCCTCCTGCGTTGATACTTCTCATGAAGACGTGTTATGCTGTACTGTAGCATTTCGATCTATTCGAACAGTCACGCGTCACAGGCCCCCTGTTTGTTCGAAGTTTACAGCCATGTCACCTGTCACAAGGGCCGTGTTCGGAACGGCCTGGCGAGCGCAGGACGCGACTGTGAATTTCTTGTTTTTTCGTGTCAAACGTGTACTCGCGTCGTCGGAGTTTGAACGGCAAACAAATCAAATAACAGCTTTAACTGGAACAACACGTCGATCTCTACACTATGTTAGTACTCTCTATCGCATGGTCCGATGTGCAGACGATGTACTTGAGGGTTGCGCATCTCGGACTATTGATCTTGCGTTTCCATCGGTATTGTTCTTCCGTTTCCGCGGTTGCCAATCCAGTTCGTCTGGGACAGTTACAATGTTTACAACATATGCCTTGATGTGTAGGCGAACGCTGCGAAGAACGAATAATTGCGATGCTTTACGATTGTATCTGGAAGGATGAGAGACGTAAGAGCTGGCGCGATGTCACTTCATTCAGGTGCTCACCCTCCCGTGAACAGGGAAGAGATCAAACCTCAACCACGAAGAAATCTAATCCAGATGTTCAGTAGAACATTCAACGCCTACTGCCCATGAGAGCGAGATGGGGACAAGGTCTGTCTGCACGATGATGAGATGACGTACATGCGTCAGCTATGTGAAGAACTGAGTCTCAGACCAATGTAGCGCACGTAGGAGGAAGAGCTATATAGAGAGATTTGATCGCCAGAGAATGTATCAGTATTTATGATGTGATGTAGAGGACAGAGGTTGACACTTTACGCAGGGTCGGTAGGGCAAAGACAACGAAGAGGCATGCCTCCTTTACCTTCAATGCTCATGATTGCCTTATATGCAGCGTCACGCTCAGAAACCCGAGGTCGCCTGGGAGCTGGCACTAACAGTCCGGCTCTCTCCGGCTCCAACGATTCCTTACGTAGTCTCCCTCAGTCTCAGTCCCTTTCTCGGGTCGTTATCCGCAAGCCATGTCTGGATGTCCGGATTGCGAGGTGAGCACTACACATAGCAAAAATGGACACAGTCCCCAGTGGGATTATTCCGAGGCATGGCAGGCGCCGACAGGGCCATCATTCCCGAGGTCTACTTTGGTTGGGCAGCATTGTAGCCTGATGCGGAGGCGATGTTCCAAGTATTTGGTCCTGTCAGCCTGTCTGAGGTATTCGAGACGCGGTCCTGTTTAATTGGGGTAGTAGTTGAAACCTCAACGGAGGCGGCACCGGCGAGGAAGGTCAGTCGGATGGGAATGAAGCTCTCTTGTCTCGGCTCATCCAGGGCGAAGCTATGGCACGAGTCAGCGAGGCGAAGGCTATACATGAACCCACACATGAAGTGGCGTGTTGAAAGAGCATCGCGGAGTACTGATCACTAGCGAGTAGCTCGCCTTCCTCTCTTGGGTGCCGGTCAACAAAGCCGACGCGACCTCCCGTGGGAAGGTCAAGAAGTAGATAGTACATGGTGTGCTTCCAGTTTTGCAGCACGAGAAAGGACGGATCGAGGAGGTGAACGTGAACATAGGGAGGCTGGACTCGGTGGAGTAAAGAATGCGCTCCTTGGAAGCAAAAGGACGGCAAGACAACTCGCCGGCGGAGTTGGTTGTCTGTCACTCATGATACTCACCTGGACAGGGGTTCGTTGTGGGTAGGTTTGGCGCGGCACGGGTGGTCGAAAGGCGCGTTGAGCGGTCCGCCCAGACACCGGTGCTGTCGATCAAGTCCACTTGGTGAGTTAGGTATGTTTTAACCCTGAACTCAAAGCAATCACAGTCAACGATTGATAAGCATGGCTGTCGATAAAGAGGTACCGTCAATGATGGCCTTTCGGATGCTACAATTATGACGCACCTTCACCCCTGAAATCCGTGGTGGGCAAATGTAACCGGAACGTGACTCCCTTCTGGAGCATGTTCTACAGAACTTAGAGACGCTGTTCATCTGGTTCCGTGAATTCGTGATTAAAACAGAAAGTACTCTCCGCATGATTGTCAAAAGCGCTGTCGTTGGGTGATCGTTTGTGTTTGGTGTGTCTCATGAAGACTTATTGGCTTCTTTCATCTGCTTAGATGGGCCCTAATGCTGATTGTGCTATCGTACACACAATTGTGACGGAAAACGTAGTCGAGGTAAATCACTCAAGCACAACATAACAACCATTACTCACAACAACCTGATAGCTCCGCAGATGCAGACGTCACGGCTCAACGCACGACCATATGCATCACACCGAGGTAGAGCATCGCATGGAGAACAGATGCTACGGAGTACTGCTGAGGTCTCCCATCATAGCCAGATAATTCCTGGAGAATGACGAACAAGTGCGGCGAGATGGTAGGAATGGGAGCGGAAGGTGCGATTCACAGTATGGGATAATTGATGGCCCATGACCAATCTCTAGAACATGACTGGGAGTTCGTAACTCAGCAGTAAAGTTGAGGTCCCTCACTGGCAGGGCTTGTGCAATATATATGGAGGAATGGAAACGAGAGTGGGGACGAACCTTGACATGCCCGCACCAACCCTCCTAGCACCCGCACTAATTGTGCGTTCTCAATGTCTGTTTACCGTTTAGATGCTGATATCGTCCAGTCACGACTATTGCCTTGTGGTAAGCCAGGCATACGGTGTGATCACAAGATAGCGTTGAAGCATATCAAGTAGCGAGAGTAAGTTAGGGCGTGAGGTGAGGTGTCCCGATGAACCCTAAAGTCCGCTGACAGTATTGTCACGAATAGTGAGGGAGACGGAGAGCAGACTCTGGGTTGAAGATGAGATGGATTGTAATGATGGTAAGCTGGGGCGGCGCTGGGGAACTTGTGGTGTGTCGCGCCCACTAAGATCCAGGTAAGATCAGTCTGGCATCAGTGGAGACGCGTGTCGTATTCCTCGCACTGACCCCCGGACCGTCTGCGTCAGGTTCCAGGCCTCGGGCCTCAGGACTCAGATCTCAGGACCCACGTAACTCTCTACCGCAAGCGAATGGGCTTCAGCCGATAACCCAGACTAGATTTTCGCTTGGGAACATCTTCCGTGTAGCAAGGCCGGTGTGCCCTTCAGAATCTGGCAGACGGTCGCCTTGCACCCTATCCGATTACATGGCTCCTCCCACCCAAAGGTCAGGTAGCCCAAAGAGGGACACGCTGTGACGACGCATCCAGAAGCCTTCCATCAAGAAGGTTGACTCCGATTGCGATCTGCGTAGGCTGGTCCGACAAGCGTACACAAGATACCACACAGACGCCTTCTCTTAGTAAGATCGCTATTCGTACGCCAGCACGAGATCGTTTGCGAGTCATTATCCTGGAACTGACTACCGCCGATATCGATACAGGTTATGCCCACCTATTTGCTTGTCAAATTGGATACATGAGCGACCCCAGATAATGCCAATGCATTCAACAGGGGAAATCGCAGTGAGCGCTATCTGGTAGACGGTGGCAGACTTGTTGAATCACTGGCATCGCCTACTCATGGTCATCTGTCCTCCCGAGCGGTTTGGAGGACACGATAGGAATGGAGTTTATGATCATTCAGGTACATCGTCCCTTGAAAGCCGTGTTTGTGAACAGAGAGATCCTGTAGGTGAGAAACTTGACCGCGGCCTGGAGTGTCAGCTTCTAAGACATTCACCAATCGGGTTTTCTGACAAGCAAACAGGTCACGCATTGCGCAGGTGTCTTGGTAGAGGTAAGTATCGCTACTATGAGAATTGCCACAGCCTGAATCCCGATCGTCGTCGGGGTTGCGGGAGCTGTCGGCATGTTAGTAGACGCGGTAGCTGAATGCTCACTGCACTTGATACGTTTGATATCTTGCGAACATATTGTTGCCTGCTGACTTGCTCGGAGAGCACAGGATGTATCTGTGCCAGAGGAGCTTTGACGAAGGGACAACCTATCTTGACATTGGCCAGGAAATTCTGAACTGTTGTCCCTCCTTATTCAGTATCTGCAGGCGGATGATTACAATAGGTGACCGTGTAGTCCTCTAATAACGTAGTGTGGGGATGTGCAAAACCGGCGACAAGATGAGCCGGTGCCCTGCAGTGAGGCGGGCAGTCTATCGCAGCCCAAGCCCCGATACTGCTCCGATGCCCACGCTTACTGACACCCCAGATGTAGCACACGAGGCGCACCCTTCGCTGGTCTCACCGCTATACGTCATTCTTCCGCCATGGCGTCCCAAAGCCACTGGACCCGCTTTCCGATATCTCGCCGTAACAAGATAGGTCGAGAGGAAAGGTTCGAACCCCAACTTCACATTCCACCTCCCCGAACAGTCATTCCTCTTCCGATGCAGAGATTCAGTCTCCGGGGTTCCTCACAAGAACGAGGCGGGAGTGTGTTGTTGGCATATTGTTGTCGGGTATCTGTCCGACGTTTCCTTGACAGACAACCCGAGAGCTGTCGTTATTTCTATTTACCCTTCGCAATTCAGCTGCTCACCGGCAGTCAATCTCGCAGAACGGTGATGGTCGCGCCCTATATCGTCATTTGATCCATCTGCTGGTGCACTGCGCTGTATGGCTTACACGCTAGGCCATTTAATCGAAACGTTTGTCTAGCATCCCATGCTACGCCAGGTGCGCCACAGCGTAATCATCATACTGGCGCCAGCCTGACCACCGCTCGTAGCCGTTTCAAAAGTGAGCTCATGACCCCCCTTGAGCACTCTAAAGATGGATTGTCGCTGTGCCAAATGCACGTACAGCCGATAGCATAAGAATATTGCATCAGTGATGTCTCGGACTACATCGAATATTGTATGGCGGCATTCAATACGTAATCACCTCGCGAATGCGAGACGGTTTGAGTAGAGAAACTATAGGCTGTAGCACGAGTTCTTGTGGACAATCGTCAACACGTCAACGGCTGCATCGTACAAATTGTCATGCTTACCTAGCGTTGGAAGGATTCAGTGACTTTGTCCCTACCCTAAAATGCTGTAGGGGCGCGAGCCGTCGTCACCGGTATCAGCATCCATGTAGACTACAGCATAACACGGGGTGTCCTGATTCCTTGTTGTGGGCGAACGCCTGAGCCGCTATTTACATCGCTTGAGCAAGCAGACAGAGGAATGATATGCCAGTTCATCGAACTAACCTTATCGCTTGAGCAGCAGACAGAGGAATGATTTGCCAGTTCATCGAACTAACCTCTCCATACACTCGTGCCGAACTTCCTGCTTCCTGCTGTTTGATATACAGACGCCGTCGCATGCAAGGGCGAGGGACATTGCCTACCTCGCATTTGAGCGAACACGCGGAAGGATACACATTTGTTACGACTCTGTTCGCCATCTCTCGTCATGCTGCATCATTAGATCATACTGTTATATCGTCTGCAGTTTTTATCACAGCCTGGGAAAATAGGTTAGCCGCAAGTGAAAAGGGGTAGACAGGATCGGGACGACGGAAGGGATTGTCAGCACAGAGTTGGCGTACCGCCCATGACTATCACCCGTCTGACATACTACCGGACAAAGAAGTTTTGACGTTGTCATCTTAGGATACAGGGGTTCTTTGTCGAAGATGGCTACCATAATTCCGCAATATAGGGGTCAATGATCTATAGTACAGAGTGAACGAAGTTCAGTCACTTACGGAGGATCTTCGCTTTCCTGTCCATGTGAGATACCCGTCATATTGCGCGCCTCTGTCCTTCCCGTGTTTAGGTCGATGTACCCTGCTTTTGATGACTCAACTGGCTTCGTCCACAGGTGTTTGAGACTCGGATGTACTCTGGACTCCGATTGGGAACTAACTCAACCAGATGAAAGAGCAACGCCTTGGGAAAGATGCTAGTGCTGATGCAATTTCTTCTCATCTTAAGAATTACCCTCTCGTGTCATGGTCAGCGGGTGTTTGCAGTACCGTGGATGATGTTGAGTGCAAAGGTACACTTACATAAGCGCGAGACCACAGTGCAGACGCGTCTACGACTCGGATGGCGTCTAAATACTAGGCCTTCACGCCGACTTCTCCCAGTGTGCCCAGACGACCAATTCTGGGATCGCAAGCCACACATATCCTTCACTGAAAAGCGTAGTAAGTGCAGCTTCATTGAGACATTGAGACATAATCGTAAATATACATCATATGTCATTCCGGCAGACTCAAGTAACTATCCGCTCGTGGTCGAAAGATAAAGCCGTGTTCCCTGATTCGGGCGTGCTGGTTATCACCCACACCTTGGCGTACGACATAACGGATTCCAGGAATGTGGGTTCTCAATTTTAGACCATACGAACTCGCAGGTAAGTCACATCAATGCGAACGTCGCAGATCCTTCTACTACAGCTATCGCCTATGGTGCGTGTGACACATCCCTCTCTCCTCCCCATTTCTTTCTATCGTGCCGTTCTCACTGGCATGGCTAGCGATCACGTATGTGAACGTGATCCCGGTGCTGCTGCTCTGATTCCCAGGATGCACGTCGCGCCTTGCCTCTTTACATTGCACGCAGACGGCACGGTATATGTCCATGATGAGATGCCTTTCCTCTATCTGGCTGCGCATGTCGGTTAGTGAACTACCGAGATACAGGCTGACATTCTCGCTCACTCTCCGACGCAATCATTGACGCAGTCGTGTTCAGCGACCGTGTGACGGTCGCTGAGACGGCATTTGGTCATGTGGCAGTCAACCTGTGGGTACGTGAGCGAGCATTCTGTACGTGGACTTGAGATACCCAACAGGATGCGGTTTGCCCATTTTCTGGCGGTATCCACACGCCCACTCGCTGTAGGTGATGAGGCTGAAGCACATCAGTGGAGGAGTTCCGTAGTCGAGGCCGAAAGGTGTATTGATGTCAGTCCCCGAAGCGAGCTTTTATACATCCTGTTTCCTCCATATCTCACCGAAGGTACGTTCTCGGTACTTCCCCATGCGCAAGGGGAAAGTCTGATTACCTATCGACCCAAGAGAGGAGGTCGACGTGATCTTCTAAATAGACCAATGAGGTTTCGGACGTACCGACCGTAAAACCTTGCTCCACGGGTACCCTAGTCACCTATGCAACCTTTACCTTGCAAAGATGACTCCGGAGCGTCCATTCATCGCGGCGTGGCTGCTCCCGAAGCCCAGTCTCGACAAGGTGTCCATTGTGAATTGTGCATCTTAAAACAACCCATACTCGCGGTAATGTTAGTCCTCCGTTCTCTAGCGTTATTAGTGCAGCTAGGTTAAGAAATACGGCACATTGTTCTTCCGAACCTAGGATGGCCCAGAAACCGTGGTAATGACTCCACGTTGTGCGCCTTCCTTCTGGAGATAAGGTGTGTGTGCGCAATAATATAAGGACTCGAGTTCATACCGATTCTCCTCACAGTCCAATGTGTTTGACAAGATCAGTCACGGCCGACCAAAAGCTCTGGAGCTGTTTGGAGTGGATAACACCTGACGTCATGCCTTTCAACTGAACCATCTCTCAACCACATCCAACAAGCAACAGCACACGAACCCACCCCTGAGCATCCGATCGTGGGGATACAGAAGGTGCAGCACGAGCAACCCGTAACTTCGAAATCCATCTTCCCGGTGCGTATAATGATCGTTAATAAGGATCATGTTGAGAAATTCTGTTAGTTCTTCGGTCTCCAGCTCAGAGGGTGCGACTCGGAGAACGTACAAGGAGGACGGCGTCAGATGCTCACATGCCGGCTTCCTTGAGGAGATACTACGAGTAAGTGATGTGATGCTAATCAAGAAGCTGCCTCTCAATCCCCACAGTAAGTGGACTTGCGATGGGCTGCATAATTATCTTCCAGACTTACATATCGAGCAACAGGCGCCCAAGGCAGGTTCAGTCGTTCTGTGCCGAACTTGGAGTATCCTGGAACGAGTAACTCCGCGCACCACATCAACATGATATTTCGAAGCTTGTTGATCTTCTACGCATCTCGCGCGTTGAGCCGCATGATTCCTAGCATTAACAGGAACCACGGCAGTGCATAGTGCATGAGTGTCGCTGTGGGAGTGATCTGTGATTCGTTATATGTTACTCACAGACAACGCGGCTACGGGGCCATCGCAGTCCGATCTCGAAGTTTGGTTGAGTTTGTCTGTACACATTGAAACGGTGGTTCAGGGCATCGGCTTGAAAAGGAAACCTCGCCCGCAGACAGATCAGGTCATAAGTATCTCGCCAAGATCGCCATGAGAACGCTACTCTTGAATCACCTCGACGGCGACCTATATTTCCGAGCGTGTGGCGCTGGGTACGTTGGATGTGAGGTGTGTCCTCCTTTATATTTATCGAGGTCTACTATGCATTTGCAGTTGACGCCTGCACGACATTTACAACTCAAGCCACATCCCAGAATAGAACATAGCCACCTCAGGTGTCATAGCCATTCCCTCCTCGATGAGAGATGCCGAATGAATCCGGTTGCCTGTAGCACACATTGAGGCATGTTAATTTACCCAATTGCGCTCAACTGCGAACACGCGCTGTCAGTGGAGGCTGATGCATTTCATCATCTAGGGACACCTCGCATTCCCTCTCTGTAAATTTTCACTGCCAATGCCGACTTCGCAGTTTCACGCACGGCTAGTGGGTTGATGAACACCACATTCTTATTACTGTATTCAAATTATGTGATTGCGCTTTCTAAATCGGAGGCATATTTTCTCAACGAAAACATACGAGAAGTTGTGAGTTTCCCCTTTCATGCAGGATGGGTTACGCCGATGTATCCTGCGAGGTGGCAACCATTAGCTTTTGGCTACCAGGACACGACTCCTCATGACGCCTACTGCCTTGCTGATCAGCACTACCGTTTGCCAACTGGGATCCACAGGCTCTCATTGGCATTACTCAAGGCGTGCCTCGCTTCAACTGGCGAACAGCCATTAGACGTTTCCCACAGGTATACATTATCAACCTCTTACGTTGCTCGATGATAACTACTACTATGGCAGGAATTGTGTTCGCTCCCCAAACGATTCGCACCATGTGCTGCCATTACGACCCTCGTCATGAGGCACACTGGAGCGAAGGGTACCGTTGTATTCCCATTGACCTGCGCTCACGAAGACGTTAGCGACGTACGGAATCCAATGGCGAACCGTCGCACTGCTAGCTTCGACCCACAAGAGAACACGCGTCAGGGAAACGCCGCCACCTGATAGGCGAAGGAGATCCATGTTCATTGGTGCGCTACCCATCCTTCCTCTTCGCACGATTGACGTACTACGTCGTTCAAACTTCAAGGGCTGGGGTCCATGCGTCTCCGATTCCACCTGGGAGGTCAGACGATTGCCCCCTGTCTATGACCAGCAACTCATTGATCGGATTGGCCACATCCAGGAGTCTCTAGAGAGTGACTAGCCCACTCCAGGTTCCCCAAGGATGATCCCTGCATCCAGCAACTCGCCGCGTTACAGAAAGGTTTAAGGTAAGCGCGAGGTATAAGCTCTAGATGAAGCCAAAGACGTCGGACTGCGGCGCCCAGGTTGCAACCCCAGAACCTTGACGGTGAAGAGCCGCGTTCTCCGTGGCGTACAGAAGTTTTCCGCTGTACCTTTTCAACTACATAGAGCGTTCACTTTGTCAAAGCTACACACTCCTCAGATCGATACGGTGCGTCTCTCCCGGTGCGGTCAACGATGTGTGTCCTTAAGTACCAGACTCAAGCCCCCTTCGCTGGCGTTGACACTGGTGGTTTCGAGTCCATAGAACAGAATTGTTCTTAAACCCCGTACGAGGAAGAGTTGGACGTCATGTGCGAGACATTGAACCTGGACCTCCGACGCGTCCCTTTCACCGGCTCGGGCGTTATATGGAAGCCATCCAATTCGTACAAATGGTGCTCCCAGGCGACACGCACAGCGCTCGAGTGACATTTTCATGCATGCCTGGAAAGCCTGTTTCCAATCTGGAGGTCAGTCACCAGGCACGAACAAGCTCAGCTGATCATCTCTTCCTTGTTGTTCGTGGTGCAAGACGGCCAGGTGGCATACTCATTCTTCCGTTCCAGACGTAGATGCGCAATCATGCCCGGATACAAGCGAAAGAAGGGGTCCTCAGGCTCCAGAACAGTTTCTGCCATCCGAGACGGGGAGTCAACAATCCCTCACCGTAGCTCTTCACAAACGAGGATGACCGATTCTTATTTACACCCCGTTCGGTACCCGTCGGGCACTTCCGAGGCGTCTTCCCCGGGATCACAGTTCTGCTCAAGTGTAACCTCGTATTAAGTTACACCGAACGAAAGTGCACCTCAAGGTGTAGCAAGTAGTATGTTCAAATTGGCATTACGATCGCGATATTCAGGAGGACATCCCGTCAGGGGAGCTTGGTTCGGGTCCGAGGCCCCGGATCCACTAGTACGATCACCATATAAGGAATTGCTGCGGCTTGGAAGGAAACCGAGGAGGTTCTCAATTGGTTCTCCCTGCTGCCAACATGCGATGGTGGTATCACACCGAGTCGCACAAGTTCATTCTTTGGGTGAGCATTGGCCTGAAAAATAACGGTAACTCTTAACTGCTCATTACTACAGTGATGAGTTGCATTACCACCATAGTATGGCCGTTCAAGTTCCGACGCGTCGTGTGAAGTGCATAGTTGGTTTCATCCTCACCGACAGCCGTGTGTCCGGTTTCACTCAATCGGAAGTCGAGCCCGCACCCCCCCGTGATCCTCAATCTACCTCTGTCATGACATGCTGTATCGAGGAGGCCGGGGTAAGGTCACCCGAGCGCCTGTAAGGGGTACAGGTTTTGCTCATACCTCTACACGGGCCCTACGGAGAGCCTCGGTCGTGTGATCGACCGAGTGAAATGACTATCAGACACGCAATGAGTCCTTCGGTGAGACTATCTCATCGCGAATGAAACCGCTGGCTGATAATGTATCGTAGTAATTGATATTGGTGGCATGCATTCCTCTTGTGTTTCCTCACCACCGAGCCGGCGTGCCTTGTGGAAGTCCCATTGCTTGAGATAGGGATGCCTATACAGGAAAACCGTAGAGCTTGACAGGGAAGTTACCGAGGCAAAAGCAGAGCACGCCACGAAGAATGGTGTTACAAGGCACCCCAGACGTGACGGGCGTTCTGGGGTCAAAGAAGGTAAGTTGCAACACCATGCAGCTTTACATCCATAAAGATCACCAATCGTCAGAACTGTAGTGGAGAGCAGTATAAAGTCTGGTCATACCAGCATTTGGACAGCATGCTCTCATTCGCACCTCTCGACCCTCCCTCGACTTTGCACACCAATCTGTCATACATCGCGTGTTGACGATGGAAGGTGGTTTCCCTCTGAGAATGCATACGAGTTACGCCGTGAGCTTCCTAGATATATTTGCCGTCAAGTTGATGGTTGTTCACCCCGATGTACTCCTGTAGGATCAATCGGGGCCAACAAACACTTTCACAATCGGAGAGTGGAGCACGTTCAGGTCGGGGGCCTTCGCTGGGCGCACCATGCGGGTGATTCTCCAAGAGATACAAAAGGCTGAGGTCGGGCGCAAGTGAGAGACCTCCCTCATTTTCTCCTTCCGGCCTTATACTATCTTCAATGTCCATATAGATACTGTCGCAAGGACAAGCGTCCACTGGACCCTCCACCGGTGGTGCGCCTTCGTTGTTATGAGGCCGTCTACAATGGCTCGACTTATTGTGGCGAGATAGAACGCATGCTGGAAAGGTTGGAACACTTGCAGTTCGTGCTTGCCAGGATATCGCTTATCCATACGTTTACTGCAGCGAGGATATGATATTCGGACTCGTTTGTCATGCCGATCTGTTCCCTGTCCCTCATGGGGCAGGGGGCACGAGCTCGGGGAGCCCATTTCCACCGCAATTTACCTTCGGACGAAACGCCTCCCTATTGTCGCTGCCACAGCAGCCTTCGAATGCATTCTTTTCTGGAACGGACCCTCGACGAGACGAAGAACCTGGAATCTCCCGGTGTTCTGTGGGATCGTTCCATCTCGAGACCGATGACATGCCTGCCCCTAGACTTGGGCATAATCCCTTCGAATTTTCACCCCAACGTGTTGGAACGCCATGGAACATGCGACCAAAGGAGCTTAGCATTGCACAGCTACCCGCTCTTCCTGATAGCTTGCTGTACCCGGAGGAGTCGAGATGCACAGGGCTGCTCGCAGGAGAGACGTTTACTCCGTGCGCGGTCATAGAGCACGAAGGCAACAAGATGGCGGTGTTTGTCTTCTCGGTTCGGGTTCTACACCCATTGCGCTCAGGCGCAGAAGCTCATGTGCTTCCCCTTTCAGGATATCGCAGTACGGCACGAAGGTCACTACCTACTGAGATACCGAGTATTCAGCATCGCGGAACGCGAGCACCACGACTATCCTACTCCCGTCCTTGCTGAAACCTATGGGGGTGTCTTTGAGGCGTATTCCACGAAGACCTTCCCAGGCCTCCAAGCTTCCACCGCTCTGACAAAGGCAAGTCGTCTGCGGCCTGAAAATCCTAATGCGCTGATACCATCCGTGATACATGTAATGCTAGATAATCTCTACGAGCGGCATCCAAGTTCACTCGCGGAAGAGGGAACGCACGCGTAAGAGAAAGCCCGGTCGCAGCGACCAGGATAGACGGACAGGTCTGACCTCGAGCACTCAACGTTCGTCTGTGCTTCCGGTACCCGACCGTGAATCGATGGATTGGCCTCAGCTTGCTCGCCTTCCCCAGAACACACTTGTTTATGGCGAACCTTCCTCCTCCGGTCTCATCAATGCTGACGTGGACCGTTCACGAGCTGCGCTCGCGGCATGGGCTCGGACGAGTGCGGCTTCTGGAATGCGGGACCCGAACGAGTTCTTGCGTGACGGGTCGTGCTCGGCGGGCTCGGAGCAGGATAGCGTCCATTCCTTGTGGTGAAAGCGTGTAGATGTTGTGATTGTAACTGGGGTATGGTAATCAGCTCTTTCTTGAACCTATCGCTCCAGTGTCGCTCATTGTCACTGTATACTTTCGTTCCGCTCAATTTCGCAGTGCTGTTAGTGTCTCCGGAACTCGTATGCACTCTTTATACCTCTCACTATAGCTGCACTCTTGACGTGTCTATCTTCCTTGATCACTATGCGTGTTGCTTGTCATTTGTGTGTCTGAGGCTTGATATGGACAGAATTCCACGTCTATTGGACACAGCTCCCCGTTCCGGAAGTAGCATAAAATACAGAGAACGGACGCTTGAGACGTATGAGAAAAATAGGGAGATCGTCCGGAACGCCCCACTGACGTGCAGGCGCACAATGAGTCGGACGTTGACCAAGCTCTCAGATGGATCGCACCGCAATATCGGACATGCTTTCATCAATTGGTCTCGGTGTTCAGAGTTCCTCCCTCTACCTAGGTATCATAAATACGTAGATGGAATGGTAGTGATAGCGTATGTGCTGTAAGATGTCTCTGCGGATGCGCCTGGGAGTCGCACGCGTCGGCAGGGCGTAACCACACCGATTTTTCGATCTCCACAATAGACAACAGCGGTACATTCCCGACCTTGTGTGGCACAGACGTCAGCCCTATGGCGGATCTTGTACCCGCAAGGAATGGAAGATGAGCCCGGTGCGTATTGGTCCGGACGGTCGGGCATGAGCGATGACTCTGCGATTACTGCTGGGAGCAGTGGATCAGCAGGGAACGAGCGCCCACGGGCGAGCTGCGTGGAGACACGGCCAGGCCACACAATCTGGTAGTGTACTTCGAAAGGGAGGGGAGGCGCGGGTGCGAGTGAGACAAGGACAAATGCCAGGATGAATGTCTAATAACGGGAGCGCAACAGCGAGTCCCATCCATGCAGACGACTTTGAAAGTGAAAGGAAGTGCGGTTGAGGTGAATGGACTGGATCCGTCCTTTGGAGGGATAGAGCACGTCGTCAAGGGTTGAGTGGCTCGCCGGAGCATTGGATGTCTGTAGGACATCTAACATGAATGAGGGTCTTGCACAACGTCCATGCGTAGGAAGAGACGGTTGACTTGGATAGGGATGGAGAGGAGACGCACCACGTTTTGCGAGTGGTCTTGCTGTAGCCACCGCAGGATTACGGCACGTCTTGTCGGATTCGCAGAATACATGTCGTCGTGAACAGATGATGCGGACATGGTTATGGCAACGTCAACATGGTTAGTGAGTAATTCCAGAGCAAGGTCGTCGGGCGCGTGCCAGGTGCCAACCGTGAGAGCTGAACGGGCGGGGCGTCGTCAGCAGGAGAGGCGTGTCAAGGGGATCAACCATACTGATGTACCAAAGGACAAGTGGTAACGGGTAGTGTGTTCAGACACATAGGGAAGCACGAATGTGGATTTGTTGAAAGGACGAGAACGACGTACTCGCGTTGACCATGTATATGCCATACTATTCATCTTCGTTCCAGTCGGGGATGGGTATGGGCCACTACTCAACCAAGGAGGCATGTGTTTGAAGGTTCATCGCGGAATGAGTAGTCCTCCTACTGACCTGAACCGATCAACCAGCCCAACTCGCAACCAACTCGCAACTAGATGAATCATTTACAAGTATCCCACACTGATGGGCGGTGGGGGTGTGCACGGCTTGTGACGACATGAATTTGGTAGGATGAGGTATCTTGCATGGAAGAGACTACTTGGCCGTAGAGGGAAGAAACCCGGAAAAAATGGTTAGTGGGGCGACTCGCGCTTTCAAAGAGGGAAGACCAAGCGACTGCTTGCGGGCACACGCGGTCTGCTTCCAGCTCATTAGTAACAGTTTAAAGTTTCCACTGCGTTCAATGAGCATCTAGGAGCAGCTATACCAGAGAGACTGCAGTCAACCGTGATATCCACGTGAGATAGGAAAAGAGCGAAGAATCCTGGAAAGCGAAACAGGATGCAACGCACTTGTCTCATTGTCAACAGCCCTCAACAACACTTGCGCCGACTCGTAATATGTGGTATTCGCGTGAGGCAAAGGCCGTACGTCGAATTTCCGTGGTGAGGTACACGGACATCCACAGGGGGTGAGAAACGTTGGTGACGTTTGTAGTAGTCCAGGTCGGAAGAGTGGTGTTGAGGGGCATACCTCCACTCAGGTCCGTACCTTCGTAGGTAGATCGTCGATACGATCTTGCAGTTTTTCGTGTTCAACTCTTCTTCCTAATGGCGGGTGGACAGGGCAGTACGAATGCGTCTCGGCGATGCAGAAGAGGATCATCTTCAATGAGAGGGTGTAGTAACATGATTCCTGTGAGGATATGTCTCTATTTAGGCGGATGTTAACTAGAGATATCGGAGCATCCAGCTGCGGCTTCTTTGGATTCGTCCTTGCAGGGCTAAACCGCTGGAGAGATATCTGCCGCCATACAATTAGCGGTTCTTTGCATGCATTGTAGCAGCAGCAAAAGGAGCTGCTTCCAGCCTATAAAAGCGGCTCGTGAGTATCAGAACAATCCACAACTCTTTCTCGGTTTGACTATAATAGTGACTGGGGTGAGTATGTTAACAAAACGAAAGACCGAGTTGGCCAAACTATTGGCGCCCATAGCCACAACCGTGTCAAGCCAGTTCAAACCCCGCCCACGCGCGTTGACCATGGCCACCACTGCGTCAACGCAGGCAGGCAGCAAAAGATGGACCTACTTTCATTCAGCACTCCAGCTCGCGATACAGCGTTCTGCACACAAGTGGACGTGAGTCCGGACTGGGCTGTGGGTGCAACAGACACGCGATTAATGGTTGTTTGCCCAGCTATGAGGACTTCGCGGAGTGTTTCTCGCTCTGGTGCGACGAGCAGCCCGAGAACGCCGCCACGATCTTCAATCTCGTCTCGAGTCGTCTCGAGTCGTCAATAACGGTGAGCGGACGCGTGATGACGCGTCCTTTGTATCTTGATGATGCAAGCTACATACAGGAGAACTGCGAGGAGCTGTTCAAAAAGTACAACGTTAGGGAGAATCTGGACAACCTCCACGCCGTCGTCACAGCTGCACGAGTCCGGAAGCAGGCAGGCCCCGACGGTAAGGACATTTGGAGGGATGATCTTCAACCTCGTGCGGCCGTTAGGGCACGGACCATCCCTCTTCTTGAACAGGAACGCGATCGCCTCCGGGCAGAATTGGCTCAGGTACTCGTCGATGTGCTTGACGTCAATCCTACATTTTGTTCATTATCTTGTGTATAGCTCACTCAGGAGAACACGGTACTACAATCTGAGATGCAACGAAACGTGCAGGCCAAAGAGGAGGCCGATCGGGATGCCGCAAGGCTTCTTGACATCCTCGACAAGGTAAGTTGTCTCAATCCCATTCGTATGGATTTAGGCCTGATCTGGCCGTCCGACGCATAGGCTCTTGAAAAATGGGATAGAATGCCACTCGAGAAAGTCGAGGGATGGACGCTCACGGCAGCCGAGGAAGCCGGAAGTAGAGCCTAGCACATTGTATAACACATTGGTTCTACTCCTCTACTCTAGGACTATCCCGTTTGATCTCTTCATCAAGGATGCACATTTGCTCAACCTTCTACTCTAGGACCATCCCGTTTGATCTCTTTATAAAGGATGCACATTTGCTCAACCTGAAGTCGACGCTAGGAATTGGGTGACAGCTTATTCACTACGAAAACAACATTCCTCAGTAACTCAACATACACAATTACATCGAAGCATCGATACAATGTGCAATTGTGGACCGGAGAAAAAGGCTCAACAAAGGTAAGCATAGAGCTACATCGAAGCATCGATACAGCGTGCAATTGTGGACCGGAGCAAAAGACTCAACAAAGGTAAGCATAGAGATGCCAGGATAGCCCACGAACTACTCCGCCAGCTCAGTGTCTTCATCCTCATCATCAAGAGGAATGAATCTCTTTCCCTCCCGCTACAGTTCATGTCAGGCAAGTTCATGTCAGGCAAGAACCTGAAGTCGACGCTAGGAATTGGGTGACAGCTTATTCACTACGAAAACAACATTCCTCAGTAACTCAACATACACAACTACATCGAAGCATCGATACAGCGTGCAATTGTGGACCGGAGCAAAAGACTCAACAAAGGTAAGCATAGAGATGCCAGGATAGCCCACGAACTACTCCGCCAGCTCAGTGTCTTCATCCTCATCATCAAGAGGAATGAATCTCTTTCCCTCCCGCTACAGTTCATGTCAGGCAAGCTCGGGAGCCGAGAGAAGACATGACCACTCACTCCAAAATCCTCCAGAAGCATTGCACGTCTATCTTTCAAAGTCATGGGCTTGCCCGCACTTGACGGAGGGCGTGTGTTCGATCGCGCATATGAAGGCTGCCTAGACACGGACTGCAGAGTGCCAGAGCGACAAGGACGACTGAGAACAGGAATCATAGGCATGAGTGGAGTCCGAGGGGTCTGCTGGGAACTCATCAGGGTTCCTTTGCGGCTCTGCGGCGTTGCGTGTGCAGGATTCAGTGATTCCCGACTAGCAGGAACAATGCGCGGTGTTGATGCATAGAGTTCCGATGGGGAATGAGGGTGCGTGGACAACGCGCGGCTTGAAGTCGTGGTAGACATATGGGAACCCTGGTGCACGCAAGGGTGAGCTGAAGATCGTAACGCAGCGGCCTGCGCACGCGGGGTGTTCATAGTAGAGATCAGAAGCTGTTTGCAACTCCTTGACAGGTTAGCTGATTGTTGATCCGAGGGCGGCAAATCAGTGAGGGGTATCCTTGGTACAGAACTTCGCGAAGAGCTCAGAACGAGGGCAGGCAGCGATATGTCCGATGATAGAGATCCAGTGTGTACGGGCAAGTCGGATGGAGCGGATGGGAGAGGCATGCGCTCTGGAGTTATCGAGGAACGACCGGGACGTTGGGTGAGCTCATGTATGCGACGCCGTTTGCTCTCTGAAGATGAGGCAATGGGGTCGGGAGAATCAGTCGTGCGAGAGTAGGCTCTTTTAGCAGGTTGTTCAGATGTCCTAGATACCGAGCTATCAGCCAGAGTGTGTTGTCCGCCAACGAGAGGTTGCCGTAGTTCAGTGATAGAGTCCTTGATTTGATTCCGGGCGTTCTCGATGTGCAAAGGTACGGAATGTAGTAGAGGCATCACTGGTAATATAGCCGCAAGTATCTGCCCCTGGTGGTCTTGAATAGTCTGTAGAGCCTGAGACTGCGTCTGGCAGAGCTAGAAGCAGTTTCGAGTCGTGTCATGAGCGCATACAGCCTGAGAATCATGTGAAATACCATGCTGAGGGCGTCGATCTTCTTGTCCAGTGCCTCCAATCGACTGCCATATGCGCTCAGATCCTTAGAAACCTCACGAACCTCCGGAGCCTGTGCAGGGCTTCCGATGCTTTTCTGGAGTTCAGTCTGGCAACGATTAGCTTTGTCAAGTCAGATCAATTGCTCCTCATGAACACGAGCAAAGCTGCATACGTACCGAGAGCTATCATCCTATCCACGAGCTGCTCGTGCTCGTCTTGGTACTGTCTCTGAACGCCTTCTAGCCCCCTCTTCGCATCTTCTAGACTGGTCGCGAGCTGCGATACCCGGTCCGTAAATTTCTCTAGATGAGCTTGAGTGTCATGAAGAAGAATTCTAGTGGATGCTCCGGCTTTATCAACGGGCGCGATGGAGGGCATTGACCTCCCAAGGGTCGTACTGGTTGAAGCAATGGACGAAGGAGGCTGGGAACCATTCTTCCGGAGCAGATGTCCCCAGAGTGCAGAAGAGGTAGTAGGCCGCGGTAGCATATCTGAATGGCGGGAAGAATGCATGATGGATCGGCGACGTCGCTGACGACCGAGAGGAAGAGGACGAAAGGTCCTGATTACTGCTTATGAAATACCAGAACTGCACTTGAATATTGAATATCTGAATATCGAATAAGTATCGGTTATGACGCGTGACGTGTGCTCAGCTGCTTGCTCGCGCGAAAGCAGACTGAGACTCCCTCAGACTCGAGTCTCGTTTCTATTCCTCCCTGATTCCTCCTGTTAGCTGTGTGCATCTGACGACCTCACCCGACTTTCCTGCATAACCGCAGGGGCATCCTCTGACATTTGTCACACTCTTATGCGGGACTCGTTTTGATTGGAACGCCTAAGGAACAGTCTTCATGGCTTTTTCGTTGTTCAGACTGGCCCGTTTTCTTCGTTCTATCTTCGTTCCCACTGCGTCGACCATCGCTTTCTCCTGCTTGCTGACTTTCGTCTTCATCCTCTACCAACCCACACCAGGGCCCGGGAGCATTCAGAAGTTGGGATGGCAGTCTTGGGATATCGTTATGGAGTCTTCAGGGCAGACTTCTGCCTCTGGACAACCCTCGGAAGCTCAATCAATCAGTGGGGGGATGGGAAGCGAGCATGAGGGTGTGTCCGAGGGCGTAGACTGGTGGAATGTGACCACCGGGATGGAAAGTGTGGATATGGCGAGTCTTCCCTTAGATGTCTGGGATCCCCTCATGCAGCATGATACTGGTCGTAGGTTTTTTTCACGCACTCGACGCATGGACGAGAGCTAAGATGGTGCAGTATCCGAGATTCACATCACGGAATGCATGTTCGATCCTTGGTTCGTACCTTCAGTTGCAGCAGATCTCTGCTACCCGACGTCGACGAAGGAGGACGATGCTCGCATGGGAAAGTGGGTGCGTGTTGAACGTGATCTAAAGATGCAGCTGGGTATGAAGAGTCTGGTGCGTCTTAATGAAAATTGTTCCTGGAACACCTGCTGATGTAGCGTAGAACGTGTACTACCGTCGGACACGCAGGCACGATGTCCCGCTTGTCACCGACTTGCGTATCCTTCCCGAGAGGGAGACCCCTTCACCGTTTTCTCACGCCTGGAAGAAGGTCGCGCATCCGGTCAGTCCGGGCGGGGAGAAGCGCTTCCTGTGGTACAAGGTGGAGAAGACGTGGCGGGAGATGACCGAGGCTGAACGCAAGAACGACATTGTCACCGAAGTCGACGTACTATTCGGGTCTGACCAGCCATGGTACGGGTTTGACAGGATCAAGCACGCCGCGTACGATGGCGCTGGGCAGGTAGAACCTGTGTGGTTGACCTACCGGAAGGGCGTGAAACGTGAGTCATGCGCTTCCCTCCTAAGGTGCTGATCATGATTCTTTCCTCAGCACCGCCCCGTGCACCTCTCCTTCACTTTTCTCGCAATGGCAAGTTCAAGATCATGCAAATCGCAGACCTTCACTACTCCGTCAGCATGGGATCATGTAGGGAGACTGACATCTCTCCTTGCACAGCTTCCGACAACCTCACGAACACCCTTCTTGGTCGTATGCTCGACAACGAGAAACCTGACTTTGTTGTATTCACCGGTGACCAGCTGAATGGTCAGTCGACCAGTTGGGATGGACGTTCCGTGCTTGCCAAGTTTGCAAAGGCGGTTACTGAGCGTCGTATACCTTGGGCTGCGGTGTTTGGCAATCACGATGGCGAGGATGGCATGACCAGAGAGGCTCAGATCAAGTACATGAAAGGCTTACCTTACAGCCTCGTCGAGCGTGGTCCGAAAGACATCCATGGTGTTGGCAACTATGTGCTCAAAGTTTTGAGCGCAGATCCGTACGTCACACGAATCTCGACTTCTGTGTAGCATTGAGCACTCAGTCATGGCGGACACGCATCCATAGGTCAAAGACACATATTCTCACTCTATACTTCCTTGACTCAGGCGCATACTACACCCCGCCGTGGGATTTGTTTGGCATCCTGCATGGTCCTGACTATGACTTCCTGCACCAAGATCAGATAGATTGGTTCCTTCAAGAATCATGTAAGTCCCCTCCCCGTGCGCTCCTGTACACTTGGTGCTCACTGAAAGACGAACGCTCCGTAGCTTCTATCGACGCCATTGAACGGCCCTTCACCCCCGACGGTGCCAAGGACCTGGGCGCCATCTGGGAGCGTCAAGCATCGGGACAGGTACTCCCCGGTTCACGGCGCCTGGCTAAGCCAAATGCCCTCATGTTCTTCCACATCCCACTGTGAGTCTTATTGAGCTAACATTCTACTTCTCCTCATCGCGGCGCTTGTCACAGACAGGAGAGTGACTCCGCTGCAGATGTCAATCCAGCTACTGGTCAACCGCTTGATGTGGGACAGCATGGCTTGGAAGAAAGTGGTGCTGCGAAGAAACAGGAAGGGTTCTTCCACAAGGCACTGTTGCAGGCGCTCGAGAGTGACCACCATGCGGGCGGACGGGTACCGGAGGTAAAGGTTATTGCGAACGGGCACTGTCATAGTATGTCTTCTCCTATATCAGGATTCTGTCCCGCTAACGATATCATGCAGTCACGGACAACTGCAGACGTGTCAAGGGCGTCTGGATGTGTTTCGGCGGCGGCGGGTGAGTCCCACGGTCACGGTCTAAAGCTCCCGATTCGGCATTGAATCATGTCGCAGATCCTATTCTGGGTACGGCCTGGTCGGATTCGACCGTCGGTTCCGGATATACGACATCTCGGACTTTGGGGAGACAATCCGGACGTACAAACGTACAGAACACGACGAAATCGTCGACGATATGATTCTTGCTGGGAGAGGCGCTCCACCACCATACGAGGGTGTTGCATGAGAGTACGTCGGCCGGACGGAGACCATTGTGGTCGATTGATGATAGAAGAGGTCATGGAATGGAATTTCTGGTAGAGCCACGTCTAGTATCATGTGTATGATTGCCTTAATTCGCAGCTTCCTATCTATTGATGATATTTATGGTGATAACAACGGGGTTTCCTCGGGGAGTGGTGAGTGTGTTCTTCCCTCTCGACCTCTCCAGCTGACGTCGCTCGATATATACAGCTTTATATCCTCTCTGTCTGTTCTCTTGCTAGCTCTCTTTGACTGATCCCATGTCAAACATATCAGCGCCCACGTGCCTCATTGCTGAGATGGCGCACCGGATATTCATTTCCCTGTCGAGGTTATCTTGTATGGGTATCATCGGTACAACAACCTTCTTCCTTGCAGATGACGAACTGGGTATGCTACAACCACGCTCCTCTTCCTGGGAGGGTGCGTAGTGGTGGCATTCACATTGGGCGCCGAGTGTTGCCAAACGCTACCATACATGACTACGGTCGTACTGTACATGCTGATGGAGGAAACCGTGGATATCTGACTCCGGGTGGTGCGACCATCTTTCGTGAATGCCTAATACATGCACGATCGTCTCCACCTCCTGCTGTGTAATAGGGCGTTATCGCGGTACCTTGCTACATATTCCGAAGTGGCATATCTTGTCCCAAGACTTTCGCGAAGGACAGAATGGAAGGTCGCAGCAGAGCTTGTGCTCGGATGGCCGAAGGTCAGTACATATCGCTAGTTCTCCTCCATTGGCCATGATGAATGCTTCTTATATGTCATGTTGCTCTGGCTGACATGTCTCTGTCTGACCCTGTCATCTCCGCTTGTGTGGTCGCCAGCCTCTCCCTGTCCATATTCGCGTCGACAGGCAGGCAGGCCGCATGGAAGTCAACATCGAAAGGTATGGTTTCAAGTGTTATTTATGACTTACTGGCCAGTGGACTGATACTGCCCCCTACCACATGTCCGTCTACAGTCCTATTAATATCGTTATAGAGGACGCAGTGTGGTAGCCGGCACGATCTCCGGATCATCGGAATGAGATGATATGGAACTCCCTATTTAAGTAATTCTGGCGTCTCTGTAATCGCCGGGGCGTATGATCTGGACGGGATGGCCCAGGAACGTGGTGTGACAGTATGAAGAGTGACACAAATATTGACAAGCCGTAGATCAAATATTCTAGCCCTAAGTATCCTGCGCCGCGCCAAACGTTCAACCGCGGGTGAAGTAATGCGATGGAATCAGGAAGGTCTCTTCACTTATTGCGGTTATGGGCCTCGCTGACATCTTGAGACCTCAGCGTTGTGGATGATGCATCTTGTGTGAACTGCTCGCTTGAATGACATCTTCAATGATCATTCAACTAGGAGGAGCCAGGAGAACACGGAAAACAGTACTAGTGAACACGCAGCGGCATATGAGCATCTCACATCACATCATACATGGCATCCCGTCGCTTCTGATGAATATATTGACTTTGCCCGTGAGAGCTATTGGCCCGGTGCCACTCGTTGGAACTCCGCCCACGTTCAATGATGTATAGGACACTATAGGACCGACCATTCTGCAACATACACCGTTTTATAAGCATATACTAATCGCTTTTGTTCCAGAGGCACCCTTGTACGAGTGGTGCAGCACACTCATACGTGCAGACTTCACTCAGTCTACTACCTGGTGCAGCACACTCAAAACGTGTAGACTTCACTCAGTCTACTACCTGGCAAGAGCCTGAGATGATCAAGCGTAGAGATTAACATACGGGCACAGATATTTGTAGACAGCAATTGCATTCTTTTTTTTCACACCATAGGTTTTCATCAACATATGGGCACAGATATTTGTAGATGGCAATTGCATTCTTTTTTCACACCATAGGTTTTCCCGAGCTGGACTGGACGTTCTGGCTTCGGGCGGGGACATTCCGCTCGCCTTGCGGCCTAGTTGACCCAAGACGACGGCGATCACTTGACTGCTTACCGAGTCTCATATATGCTGGAGCCTTTGTTGGCATTCTTACAACGCCTCTTCCACAGTCTCCCGCTATATGTCTGCAGTGTTGCCCGCATCATGGCCTTGGGTCGCTCTAGCGGCAATTGTGCTCATCCTCTTGCGCGAAAGCCGTCAACGTAGGAGGCGTCACCAGCTACCACCCGGTCCGAGACCTCTTCCAATCATTGGAAATGTTCTGGATATGCCGAGTATGAATCTTGGACCCGAGTTGGCCGCCATGTCACAAAAGTACGGTGAGTCTCGCCACACGGTAATTTTTTTGGTGGCGTTCTGCGATCGTTATCCTGATCCCGTTTCGGTGCGCAGGTGATATCATCTACTTCGACATGCTTGGACAGCCGATGATGATAATCAAATCATACAAAATCATCCGCGAATTGCTGGATAAGCGTTCTGCCAACTATTCTAATCGCCCCACGTCTGTCATGACTGAATTGTGAATTTCGCATTGTCAGAGGCGCTGGTCAACCTTGCTGATGCCGGACATACCATCACCTAGAGCGGGAATATCTTGGGTCTCTGTGCTGAAACAGTATGGCCCTGAATGGAGACAACACCGAAGAGTGTTCCATCAATGGTTCAACTCCGAAGCCATTGCTCAATATCAACCGATTCAACTTCGAGTTACTCGCAAGTTCCTAAGAACTCTCCTCGCAAAACCAACCGATCTGGCGGAAGAGCTGAAGTTGTATGCCATCAATTACAGCCTCTTTCTATGTAATTGCGTCTGATGAACCCTTCCAATGCACCCGATAAAGCTCATTTGCAGCGACGACACTCCGGATGGCGTATGGAATCGATGTCGTTGAGCGCGACGACAAGTATATCGATATGCTTGAGCGTATTGTCACCATAGGAGAGGATCTCACGGTTCCTGGGAGATACGCCGTCGACGCATTCCCCATACTACGCTTCCTGCCTTCCTGGTTGCCTGGAACTGGATTCAAGAAGTATGCTGCTGATGCACAGCGTGAAATCTCAACTATCCTCGACAAGCTCTTCAATGCCGCCAAAGTGATAGCAGTAAGTTAATGTACACGACGCTACCCCCATTCTGTCCAATTTAGTGATGACGCTTGTCCCCAGGATAACGGCACCTCAAAGCACTCGGTCGTTACCCAGTTGCTTGACAAGATCAGGGTAATGAGCGACCCGCAGGAGGCGAGCGAATTGGAGGTAGTGTGCAAGTCTGTTGCTGCAACGATTTACACCGGTGTGTGCAGTTATAGTATCACCTATCGGGTGATCACTGAATCAAACTTGTTTACACAGCGGGCGCCGACACCGTAAGCGTGTCTGGGTAGGAAATGCCAGCGAAAACGCTAATCACATCCCCACAGACAAATTCGGCAATGGAAGCATTCTTTCTAGCCATGGCGCTCTTCGCAGAGGTACAGAAGAAGGCTCAGGAAGAGATCGATGCAGTCATCGGTCCCGACCGTCTTCCTGACTTTACTGATCGCAAGTCGTTACCCTACGTGGAGGCTATCGTGAAAGAGTTACTGCGATGGCACGTTGTGGCACCTATTGGTGTTCCTCATCGGACGATTGCTGATGACGAATACGACGGTTACTATATCCCGGCTGGAGCAATCATAACCCCCAATCTCTGGTGTGTATCTACTACGAGGTGTCGGCGAGGCAGTTTGGCTGACGTTCCAAGGGCGATGTCTCGGGATCCCGAGGTATACCCTGACCCCGAGAACTTCGTGCCTGAACGATTCCTTGACGAGCATGGTCAACTCGACCTGAGAGTAGGGAATCCGGCCGAGTTCGCGTTCGGGTTTGGACGAAGGTATGTTGCCTCTCTAGGACGAGAATTCGTTCACTCATGTACCATAGAATTTGCCCCGGGAGGCACTTGGCCGAAGCCGCCATGTTCATACTGTGCGCTTCCGTCTTACATGTGTTCGACATTAGACCCCCGGTAGATGAGCAAGGTGTACCCATAAAGATTGAATACAAGCCATCGGCAGAAGGTGTCGTCTCGTGAGTGATGTGGTTCTCTTCCCAGTGATGGGGAGTGTTGACGTCCATGTACAGACATTCAGGGCTGTTCAAATATGTCATACTGCCCCGTTCGCCACAAGCGAGTCATCTCATCCAGGAAGAGGTATCTTGAGCGACGCTCAATATAGGCGTGCACAAGGGACCGTCATGGATACCCTACATTGTAGTAGTATGTATGGATTGGCATGACCATGTATAATGAACTGACTCCGTCTGATACTCGTAATGATGTCTGAGGTGAGGGCAAGACTACGATGTTATGGATGACTTATCATTCCTAGTGGCTCACACAGAATGCCACCCAGCGGCACTCCCATACTTCATGCTGACTTTGAGTTCAAGGGCGATGTCACGTCGGATCCAGTCCAACGCTATAACCCCAGGCGCTGCCACCCAGACTGTTCCCCCTCTTCTAGATGTGAGAGACTGGTGGTCTTTGGCCTTCACGTTTGAGGGAAGAAGCGTTATTCCCTGTCAGAGCCGCGTTCTCTCGCGACGTTTAGTAATTTTTCGTAATTCATCATGGTTTGGTAAATGGATCAGCCATCAATCATTGTACCCTGACTAGGCCCATCCAGCTTGCGTCGGACCATCTACAGAGAGGGGCGTTCGACTTCACTACGTCTTCAGCCTCTGGCAGCGGAGGTATTGTGACATGACTCTGCACTTTCATTGTCAATCAATCTACAAGCGTCAGTCAGTTCCATGAAATGGTTGTTGCAGACCAATTACTACCCACTCACATACCTAGACTCGGATATCCCTCGGTTCCTGCTGAGTGCTTGGCAGTACTCATGCTGAGACAGGATATGAGCGCTCAGTTGACACGTGCCGCGGCCAATGGCTTCCGAGCTCCTTTGGCCCAGGACTCCTTGAACCATCCCATCTTGACATAATGACTCGGACGAGATGTGCGTAGGCAAGAATCATGCTCACGACAAGTCTCGTACTTATACTCAAGCTCGCCTGCTGCAGAATGCTCCATCTTAGATGCCTCAGTCATGGCAATGACTCGGGATCGAGAGCCTGCATTGGAATGATGCTCGTCACCCAGGTTCTTCGCCGCTGTCCTTCTTGACTGTGATTGAACCCTGCTAAGTCTGGCCTTCCCCTAATTCGCGACTCCGAGCCAGCGGAGTCATCTAGCACCAATACATTCACCACAGCGCCGACTTGAACGAAGCATGACAGAGTTAGCCCCTGTGAGTGTCGAATAGAGGACGCGTCTGTTGGTCAGAGAACTTCTGCAATCCTATTGAACATGCACTGCATAAGAGATTAAAACAGTGCGCAATGTGTGTGTTAGCGTAAAGATTGGCGAACCGAAATCTGCACCCATTGCTCTGTCCTCAGCGCTCGACTTGGATGGGTTGGACGCCGTGTTCGATGTCATCCCAGCAATGAGCTCCTCACTGACTTCAGTCGTAGACGCATTCTATCCCCTGGTTGATCCTACTTGGCTGTCATCTAGGCCTTCTCTAGCCCTTATGCATGCTTCCATGGCGCTTATAGCGTTCTCTTCACGTTTGAGCCACTCAACTCCCGCAACCCAACATGGTCGTTCACCCGAAGGAACATCCTAGGCCTCCAAGCACACTCAGCTGGCCGACGATAGTCGGATGTGGTTGTGTTATAAACCCCCTGGCATAATGGCGCAGCCTCTCAGCAATCATCCTCTGACGAAGAGCCTACATCCGGTTGAACAATGCTCTACACCTTTGTCGCTTTCGCTCTTTCCCTCGTCGGCACTGTCCACAGTGCCCCCGCCGAGGCCATCTCTACCTCGCTCGCCGACGTGATCGAGGTCACCCCCAAGACTTACCCCATCGTCGACCTCGCCCTCACCGAGTCGCACCAGAACGTCACTCCGGGTGCGAGCGGCATCGCCCCACCTTCGACGGACCAGACCTACCCTGCAACGCTCTATCTCTGCCGCTCGAGTGGCTGCCGCAGCTGCAGCACCTTCAGCATTGCCAGCCTACGCCACGGGACCTGCTACACCCCGAGCCCGGCATTCACGTTCGTCTCAGCGGTCATTGACCAGCCGAGCGACGAAGGCCTGCCTTTTGGAGTCTTCGTGGGACCGTCCTGCTCCTCGCTGTACCAGCTTGGAGCTGTCAACACCTGCTACGGCCTCAGCTTCTCCGGCCGCAACTTCCTCCTCACCGCGTGATAACGCCGTAGCATACCTGGAACGGTACGGCTCCATCCCCTTTGTTGTCAGACTCGCTCACAAACGCATGTGTCGCAGCTTGTACGATATCTCAGTGGTCATTGATTCGTTCTGATTTGGGTCGTGTGGAGGCTAGGAGTAACACATTGGCTGAAACCCTTGAGCTCAGTCGTGGAGGAGCTATTCCGAAGAAACATGTAAAAACGTAGTTATATCACACATGGGGAACACAGCGACAGGATTTCGGAGGTCTATCTAATCGAGACTCGCGACTCGACTTGTGATTGTGCCTGGAGTTATTCATATACAACGTGGTACGGACTGTACGGTTAACTCAATAGTAAATATAACTTGAACAACATCACCTCCCTATGGAGACCACACAATGGACATGTTGCAGGTCACGATCGATGCCCCTGTTCATAGCCTACCACACTGTACGGAGTCCTAATTGAATCAAGAGATACGTTAGCTAGGGCACCCTCCGAGGTTCCTGAGATGGCGGGGGCAATTGAGATTAGACGTGTCAATATTTGAGCCGAACCTTGGAACAACTTCTAGCTACTTCCCTGACTTAACCTCACTGAGCATGGAGCTTAGGATCGGATAGAAGTTTCGGCGATCACGCGCGTGTCTTCGACACGTTCGAAATGGCATCCACGCAGTTTGTTTTCCGGAGGAATAATGTCCTCCGCATCCTTTCCCAGTATCCTCTCGACGCTCACTGTTTCAAGAATTCGCACTCGCAGTCCCCGTGGTCAACAACGTTATGACGGTCAACGGACTAGAAGTCCGGGTATCTATGAGCGCTTAGAAAGGGAGTTCGCGCTCTCGGTAACTTCCGAGGTCCTTCACTGTACTCTCAGCCAGACTAATAGTACTGTAACAAAATAGGAAACTCATAGCACATTGTCCTCGTAGTGGTTCTGCTGGTCAGCGGTGCGCCCAAGCCTGTCTCTCTGCCTCTCCGTCACCGTCTTGAAAGCCCTAGTCGAGCCTGTCGAGGTATTGGATCATAAGAATTGAGTTCAGGTGGGCCGTAGAATTCACGCAAGCCATCGTAAGCTGTCACTTTGACCAGTTTTCCATCCACCTTGCAAATCACCAGGCTCAAGCTCTTCCATTACTCCTGAGTCAACGGAGACATTCTCGCATGATCCACCACCACGAGACTACTTCCCTCCAACTGCATTCGGACAGGATGGTCATGGGACTATCAACAGACAGCACTTTAATCACGCTTGATACTGGAGCCTGAGCGCCTGTTGACTTACATCCGGATGCACGACGAAGTTCTTCTTGATACTCCTCCTCAACACGTGCAACTAGAGCACGGCTCTACCTGTATACCAAAGATGTCAGGTAAGCGTCCTCTATGACATGCTCAGGATTATGCCAATCAACGTCTTGGCTACCCTTGTACCAGATATATTCAAACACGCGTTCTCAGCGACTTCTCCGGATTATTGGTAACACCATGAGCCGCGATCCCATCGCTAGTGAGTATATAATCTACTTATTCTAGCATGCAAATGTCGCTCATACTCAATGCCTTCAGATCAAACGAGGTTTTCGATGCTCAGATGCCCCTAGTTGGCTATGGCACGGAATGTAATCCTCCACGAACAGCGGACATGGTTTGAGTATAAAGGCGTCGCTGGGACAGTAGATCTCATCAGGACGGAGCCCAAGGAAAATCACCAGTCCAACAATGCTTTACGCCATCGCCATTCTCGCACTCGTGCTCGTCGGTGCTGTCCGCGGCACGCCCTTGGCGGCCACCTCCGCTGTCATTCCAACACTCAATCATGTCGATATGACCCCTGGGTCATTCCCCGTCCTCGACCTTTCGTTGAACAACGCGCACCATAATAACACTGTCGGAGCAAGCAGCGTCCATTCTGATGCCGCTGGCGCGACGTTCCTCTTGCTTTGTCGCGGGGCGAGCTGCACCGCCTGCTCGGCGTTCGACCTCTCCACGGCGCCGCACCAGGCGTGCCTCACACCGAACCCCCCGTTCACCTTCATCTCCGCGGCAATCTCTCAGCCGAGCGGCGAGGGTCCTCCATTTGGAGTCTTCGTCGGGCCCACTTGCTCGTCGTTCGCTCGAATGCCAGCTGTCAACACTTGCTACAACCTGAACTTCAAGGGCAGTGACTTCGCACTTTCACCTTGAAGATGTAGTCACTAGCGAACGATGTGAGGAAACCCGTCACTCGTATATCTCGAGATGTACTGACTGCGGCTGAAGTCATAGTTTGTTCGCCTGTCAGAGAGCGTTACTGTTGGTTGGCTGTTTGAGGTGATAGTCGGGTTGTCGGACGGTAGGCGTGATTATTCAGAAGGCGGCTCGTTTATGTGCATATTTAGGAAGAATTGCTCACATGGGGCCTTTCGCGAGCTGTATGCTTCTGAGACGGTCTGGTGTGGAATATGTGTCGCAATCGATATGCATGACCCTACAAACATGGTAAGCGGACTTCAAGTGGGTTAATAGTCGGCGCTACTTCGATGTGTTTCAAAGTTGCTGTGTCCCATCGCTGTTACGGTGTTACCGTACTGGCGACCGTTACTCACGCGCACGACTGCCATAATACTGATCCACCAACGGAACATGGAAGTCAATGGCACATGACTACAGTGCATCAGCGCACTCTCCAAGGGAATACGTAGATGTGGACGCCGGTTGCACGTTGGACTGTCACATCCGGAGCGCGGGGGGTTCACCGATAGTTGACAACACAACTCGGGGCAACTTGGAGGAGGGTCCAGGCTCAGAAGATGGAATGAGCCCGTCCCCGACCTCCGATGATCAGCGGTGAAGTCCTCCCTCATGCCTTACGTGACGCTGAGCAATGACACGTTGACATTGTGGGATCGAGCCGCGTCCCCAGTAATCGGCCATGGACGTGATACTCAGGCGCCATATTCTGGCTCTTTCGGAGGAGCTCGCTGGTTGTTGTGCAATTACTACTACGGCCCTTGGGACAGCCCATGTGCATCGACCTCAGGCTTCTGCTTATTGTTTGATAGCTGAACCGCTGGTCGTTTCGGATCCTGTATAGCCAGCTTCGATTCAGAGCCACATTCACGACAAAAGTTCAAAGATCCACGTTGAGAGGCCCGCGGTTTCATAGCACATGGGTGGCCCCTAACGCCTTTCCTCCTTTCTGACAACGCCGTCACTCGAGTTGGAAGATGCTTGAACAGCGTCTGGATAGGGTCAGCTGCCTGCCGGAACACATCGCATCCTTTGTAAGATTTCGAAGTGGTCGGCTGCTCATAAGTAAGTTGACAGGACTAGTGCGGCCCAGAACCTGTTGGGTCGTTCTTGCGACCCTCTCAGGCCGCCCGCCAAGAGCGTCCCAAGAAGCGTCTCGAGCTCGATGACCGTGATCTTTGCATGGGGGAAGAACGCTCTCCAGCTGTCCCATTATTCGGTCCATCATTGTAATTTACTGGCATGCCACACCTCGTAAATCTCTCCACTCTCGCACTGCACCGCTAAGACGCCGACAGCTCTAACAAAATCAACCTGAATAATGAACTGTACTGGATCATCTTCTTCATGACGCCGTTTCGGCCATACATGTCGGTTGTCGATGGACGCTGTCGCGGCATGGCCGAGCGCCACCTGGGTATGCCATACGCGGCCGTGAAGTTTCCTAATATCACATCTAGCAAGTATCTGACATCACCATACGCCTGACTATGTACCGCCGTTGGTCCTATCACCCGCATTGCTGTTCGTGAGATATGTGTCCCAGTCATCCCACCTAAACGCGGGGGACCCGTCAGGAGTATACATCTGCATAACTTGGCAAACACTGACCCAAACGATGCCGGCGCGCTAGACCACATCGACAACGTATCGTCGATGAACGCAAAGTCCGGCACTCCCTCGCTCTCACCTTGCGGCGCGGGCATGGCTGCGTCCGAGAAGCGGGGCGCGGAGTACCCGGTCGCTGCCGGGTTGTTCACGGACGGGAGCAGCGACACTGCTTCGCTGTATCCGAGCGGCTCCAACCCAAACATCGCCGAGCCACCAAGATCAAAGTCGTTCGATTGCCATACACCTGCAGGTTGCACGGTTGCCTCTGCCTGAGGCGCAGCGGGAACCGCCAAAGAGGAGGGCGCAAACGCTGACATGACCACGTTGGGGGACAATCGTTGTTGAGCGACGTTCCCGACTGGCAAGACGCTAAAGCCCGGAAGAGGAAGGCGGCCAACCTGTTGTATGGAGCGTTGTTCTGTGGATCGCGAGAGCGCGTATTCGGAGGCATGCCCCTTCGAGGCGCCTCGATTGCGCTGTGGGATTTGGATCGCGGGCTGAGCGAAGGTGATCGAGGCGAAGGATGGACCGGACAAGGCTTCGGAGGTCTCGGGGGATTGCAAGGCTGGAGTAGATGAAGATGCATGGTCTGTTGACGATGGCGGGGGAGGGGTATTCGCTGCTACAACGAGCTCGTTCAGGATCTCCCTGTAAGGGCGTGAACTAGCTACTCGTTAGTAGCAGAGAGGGGACATACCACAACGATTCAGAAGCGTGCATCCTAGATATAATAGGGACCCCTGAGAATCGTCAGAGGAAGCTAATACTGGATATGTACGCACACATCTTTGAGTATCTGCAACATCTCTATGCACTTCTGCACGTACGCCATGTCCCTGTCCGACCTAGCGGGAAGGCCTGAACGTCGTTGACCCCAGATGTTCATCATCAACACAATGCCCGACATGAACAAAGCCCCCTATGGAGGGAAATAACATCAGCATCCCCCGTCCATTGAGATGGACTCTACGCACCATGTTCTTCTGATATGGGCTGCCTGTGCGCTTGCACAGGTGCTCCAGCACTTGAATGGTCGTCCTAGCAGCGTTTGTGCAGATGATCACAGATGGAAACGAGAGCGGGGACTCGCGTCGAGAAGTAGACATGAACGGGCGATGCACTGCGACTTGGAATTGATAGTAGTGTGAGATGAGCGTTCCTGCTTGGGTTAGCCAGAGTTTGTCGGGTTGGTCTGGATTCCAACGCACTGGAAGATCATCGGAGATGAGCTGGATGCGGAGATGAAGGTTCCATTGCACGCTGGCTTACAATGACCTGGGAGCGAGTCCGTCCACTTGTTCAGAGCCGAGTCAAGCTCTGCAACGATACGCTGCTCCCATTGAGAGTCTGCATGGCCGAGCTGGGCCTTGGACTTGTTAATCGAATACTAGCGGATATCATTGCAACACTAAGATGGCGTCTGCGTGGAACATGTAATTGATAGTCATGCTCACAATGGTTCGGCCGGCGAATGCTAATACTTGGGAGAGTCGTATGAAGTAAACGAAGAAAGATACCTTCGACGGCTTCCCCGCAGGTTGAATGGCAGGGTGGTCTGCGCCAGAAGTCGGCCAGTACTCGTCGTCAGCCTCGGTAGGAAGGGCTAGATCAATACTATGGAGAGGGTGAACCATGAGAGTACAGAGATGGTGATGATAGTACCTACTCTTCGTCATGGATAGATGCCGGTCTTCCAAGGCTATGCCCAGCTGTCCAATCCAAGACAACCAACATCCTGCCTGTGAGGTCAGAAGTGTAGCGCAGGATGTAAAACGACGGTATACTGGTCTTCCAAGGCCATGGCCAGCTGTCCAATCCAAGACCACCAACATCCTGCCTGCGAAGTCAGAAGTGAAGCGTAGGATGTAAAACGACGGTATACCAGAAAGCGCGTCTCCAGAGCTCTTCCTCAATGGTAGGTGTCCTACTGTACATCGTTCTTCGATGAGCTCCAACATCCACTGCTCTCCGGATGCCATGCCCGATAAGGGTCCAAGTTGCTTGGGGCGAAGATGTCCCTTGCAGAAATTCTACCATAAGCTGAAGTATGAAGTGGTATCGATGTCATGTGGGTCCTCCTAGTAGAGAAAGATACATACCACGTATGTCGGAATTCCACCATAAGCTGAATTATTAAGTAGTATCGATATCATTCCGCTCCTAGTAGATAAAGATACATACCACGTATGTCTGTAGGTCGTATAGCTGCGCTGGAGCGAGCGAAAGTTTGTGAACGCTTTCCACTTCTTGATACCACTTCCATCCGGCCGACTGAAGCTCGTCGAACCCATCAAGCAAAACACGTGAGTCCTGTGTATATCGCGATGCGATCGCACACACGAGCAACACCGTCGCGCCGAAACCACCCTGTCGTAGATGCATCCCGCTCTTGATGCCGGCCTTGAATGTCGCCTCGTGGAGCAAAGGAAAGACATCGTTGACATTGCGGAAGTAAAGATCAACGAGGGAGTCAAGAAGGTCGCCTGGAGGAAAGTTGTCGAAGGTGGGTAACTCATCATGGGTTGTACGTCTCATCCACTGTTAGGAGGGCGACATCAGGCGACATCACTCTTCCTAAATACATAGAGGCAGACATGGTCAAGATACTCACAGGTTGTCGTCTATGTGTTCTCTCAGTACCAACTGCTGGGTCCGGGGCGCACTGGTTCTTCAGGTCGACGGCGGTTCGTATGAGTACTAGACCACTGGACCTGCCATGGTAGCGATATGGGTTGACAGATAGCTTACGCATACCGTCCAAGAGGCTTTGATGCTCCTCAGTGTCATTATCGCTTGCCTCATAATCGTCAGAACCGGTGGGTGTCTGAGGGGTCAGTGCTAGCGGTGCAGGACTGACAGGGTTCGTGCCTTCGGGACGAGATGTGCTTGAGCGAGATTGTTCGGCGTTATGTGTATGAGCGGGTGTCTCTTTGTCAGAGTTGGGCTTGTCAAGTCTAGACACATCGGCGTCCGAACAGAACTGAATGAGATGTTCAATTTCGTGCTATGCATAATGAGCAAAGGCGTTGGGCGTTCAAACCTTGTTCACTAGCTTTTCCATGCGCTCGAGACGGCTTTCCAGGCTCTCGACGTAACTGAGAGGAGATGTCAATTGTGATTCTCATGAGTCAATGGCCCGGGAGATGGGAGCCCCTTGCCGACTTTCTCTGACCAGTGTATATCAGGGGCTAACTCACCTACTGGGATAGCTGCCCTTCTAACAAAGAATCAACGTTCGCACATAGCTCAGGAAAGATGCATATATGCTCACATGCAAAGTCTCCTTGTACGTGCATTCCATATGACGTGCTATACACCGTGAACAGCCGTTATTTGGCAATTGGGGCCCATCACCTGTTGCGAGCCATGAGCTATGCACTTCTATCCACAGATCCATGAAGGCCCTTACACCTGACTTGGGGAAATCAGCATTGACAACATGAGTAACAATAGTACTAGAAGGGACGTACTCTTCTTTCGCCTGCAATAGTCACAAGCACGCTGGAGCTTTCGCTTCTTAGATACGGGGACAGAACCTTCGTCTGCAGAGGACATGTCGAGTGTCTTGGCAAATGAAGCGTTTCAAGTCTTGCCAGAATATCTCCAAAACCTCCTCTATATACGGGTCAATTTAGGAAATAATTGTGACTTTCGCAGCAGAGGCGGTGATGGAGGGCCTGAGGTGAGAGGATTGATTAGGCTGGCACAGCGCGCAGTCCCGCGCAGTCGAGCGCAGTCGAATCTAGGACTACGGACGAGTGCCTCGTGGCTTCCTGGGAGAAACTGGGTAATATAAGTCGCAATGCCGACAGAATGTGCTTGCCCATACGGCAATTGTGTTGATGATTGTCGAAAGCAAACAAAGATCTCAGCTACTTAGCATATGCATCACTGGTGGCGTCAGCATAGCCACATCTGGGGGTTTGAGCGCCAAGCTCTCTCCTTGAACGTGCGATTACGCCCAACATAGTAGTTGATATCACTGGGCAATAGGTTAACCCTGCTCGCCACAATCGACCGGCTATCGACCGGTGCAGAATGGGCATATGCTTGCAGTGTAACTCGTTTTAGCAAATGACTACGCCGACATTCACTTTCTGGATTCAGCTTATAGTACAACACGCCGCTCTCCTTTGGTGTCGCCGGCTAGTAAGTCCCATCCCTTGATGCTTTCTCTACAAGGCAGGCATCCAAGCGCCATACGCCATCGCCACGCACAACCTGACACCTCACAGAGTCCGTCAGTCAATGCCACGGCAGAAAAGACCAGACACTGGCTCCACGTACTTGTGGCAGCTCTCCGCTTATTACTGCTGTAAGACAGCGAAGACGGCAAACGGCCCGCCGTTGATGCCGTAGCACGTGTTCACAGCAGCAATCTGCGCGAACCGGGAACAGTCAGGGCCGACGATGACAGCGAAGGGCAGGCCTTCGTTGCTTGGTTTAATTATGCCGACCGAGTTGATGGCACTCGGTTGGCCTGAAAGGCACTGGTTCCGCGGCAAGGTAATCAGGTCGTACCCGAAGCATTCCTGGCAACTGGTGTCGGAGCAGAGAACGAGGGTTGCGGGATAGATGTCGTCTGTGGACTTGGCATGTACGCCGTCCGCTCCGAGGGTGATGTTCTGGTGAGCCACGGCGCTGTGTAAGCCGCCGAGCTCGTGAAGAGGGACGTGAACGCCGAGCGTAACCCCCGGAGACATGGGTTTCACCGCACTGGCCGAGTAAGCGAGGGGTGGGGCAGAAATGGCCGGGGAGAGGGTGACAAATGCGACAGCAGCGATGGCTAAGAACATGGCACGGGAGGTGGAGGGGCAGTAGCCGTTGTCTGGGAAAGAGGCAACGATGCCCTGAGGATGGTGTTGGACCACGCGAGAGGTTTTATGTGCACCCCGAGGCGCTAGTGAGCCTTAGTCTGGAGACGATGTCGGACGAGGTTGGGACTATGAAGGTCCATACCGCTACGTTCGAATCCCACTCTACCTGCAGGAGACCAAGCAATAACACATGACCAGGCGCCATTCAGGTTGACAATAGACTGATATGGTATATATCGGAGTGTACGCCGTGTTCCAGGACTCGAGTGTGAATACTGATGCACAAGTACGATTTAATGGTCAGCACAGGTGTTACATCTTGCCACGAAGGAAAGCGTACCTATGATCTGACGTCTCTACCGCCCCCGGTATAGTAGGCAAACCAAAAGAGGTACTTCATGAGGGCATATCACACCCTTAAAAGGAAGAGCTCTGTCGAGAGCACTTATGAACAGTCGTGGACAGCGGAGGGCTTGCTCAGCACCCGTGATGGTCGAGCCTCACCCGCAACGTCAACTAGGGTACCAAACAAGCGCAATGCGTCGAGAGAAAACTGATACTGTGACAAAGTAGCACTCTCATTAGCAGCAGAGTTACGGAAAAAAAAATCAGAAGAGCCCTGTTCGTCAGGTGCGCAGCGTACGGGGGACTAGCCTTTGCTATATCTTGTACAGTCTCGACTTATAGATGCTGACGGTATCTTCCAGAAGTTCTGGAAGTAACAGGGAGTCGACAGTTGTGCAGTAAGCCTACGAATAGCCGAAACGTGACCTGTAAGCCTAGCTGAGGATCACGGAGGAGCGAGCCCGCTGACCCGCTGGCAGATCCGTAGAGCAAACCGACGGTTAAGAGAGTAAGCATCACACACTAGCAGCGAACAGATTATGATAGGGTGGAAAAGAGAGATGGTGGAAACGCACCTACTCTCATGCCGTTTCAAGATCAA